>PKRV01000102.1:149815-249642 GCA_003709505.1 Hyphantria cunea | reverse complement strand
GGCTGGCCACATTTGCCGAAGAACCGATAACCGTTGGGGTAAACGAGTTCTTGAGTGGAGACCGCGTCTCGGCAAACGTAGTGTAGGACGTCCACAAGCCAGGTGGAGCGATGATTTGCGCAAGACGGCTGGCAGGAGCTGGATGCGAGAAGCCATAGATCGAACTAAGTGGCGTGAAATTGGAGAGGCCTATGTCCAGCAGTGGACTGCGATAGGCTGATGATTGAACAAGTAGTGGGTGACCTACATTGGATGCGTCAGTACAAAAGTTGTTCACAAAATCGCCAGAATAATAAGTTTAACATAAAAAAGTTTTATTTCGAAATAACTTGAAAACATAATTGGAAAACTTTGGCGGAACAAATACAGGTTTTGTAAACACCAAGTTTATGAATGTGCCTTATTTCTTTTTTATTTTACTTCGGTAAACAGTCCAATACATTTTTTATTTAAGGTATGAAAGGCAAAAAGTAGATGGGTCCTGACTGAAGTTGAGTTAATGCCTCCCACTTTTGAGAAATGGTTTTAGAAGAGCTGCGTTTTGGGTTTTTTCACTCACTCGGTTAAAAGCAATGCGAAAATTGCTGAATACCTTATTTCTATGAAATGTATCAAAATTACATAAATCTATCCTTAGCAAGAAGGTTTAAGCCCACTTTTTCACGCTGGTTCTCTATCATATATAAAGAAAAGTTAAGAATTCTTATATGAACAATATTTAAAATCTAATTTATCTTCAAAAGATAGATCGCGAAGACAAATACTACACGTTTTTCTTAAAGTCTGAGCAAAAACGCCTACTGAATTTGAACTAGCTTTGTGATTTACTTGAAATTTTATGTGTCCGTATAAATTTATGTTCATGAGTATTTGAATTTGGTTAAACCTGTTTCTGAAATCTTTCAAGAAAGTCTCATCAGCAGTTTTTAAGTTGTTCTCGTGTTCTTTTTAAGATAAAGAGGCACAAAAGGAAAAGGAAAAGAACACTACCCGGCATAGGCGCTTGTAACTTTAAAATATCAGCGTATTCCTGGCCTTAGAGCTGCGAATACGCTTATTTTGCCATAATAACGTCTTATAAACGAGGGCTGCACGCATGAAAAAGCATGACTCATTGTCTTGTTCTATCTGAGCTGACCTTGCAAGTGATAGAGAGGCACTATCAACCCAAGCGTTCGGCATGTGACGCATCATATTAAATGTTTTCATTAAATGTAAAATTATCGTCCGTAAACCAACTTTACAGACAACCATTTTTTATAGGTTTGAAGGTTGTTTCGGTCCGGTAATCAGAAGCTCATTTTTAAAGTTAAGCAATCCCGGCCGGGTTAATCTATCTGAATTAAACTGAACTGAATTTAAGCTATATCATAGTAGATTTACAGCCGACCCCAATGTAATATGGGAAATAAAAAGAAAATATAGCTCTACGGAGGAGTCATTTTGTATGGTAATCAGTTCGGTTTATTTCCTTTTTTACAGCATAAAAAGCACACAAGTATATAGGTTACCAAACAATGAAGTGAGACTGAAGAAACAAAAAGTGCAGTTCCAGTAGCATCAAAAAGACTAGTCCGCAACCTAATTAGACTAAAAAGGAATGATTTCAGGAAGGTCACAGGTATCTTTACAGGGTATTGTTCCCAAAACAAGCTACTGTTCACTACAGGCGCAACAGACAACTCTGTGTAGAGGATCAAGGAGGCTGCGGTACATATTCACACGTAGGAGTATGGCAGATTACCGGGTGGACATCCTTTAATCAACATCACTCTAAAACTGTCTGCCCATTTGCCACCTTTCAAAAAAAAACAATTACGGTGTAAAGCAACGAATTAATTTGTAAACTCCGATGTTGTGTAAGGCCTCCATATCACTCCGAGCCAGCCTGTTTGTGACGGAGCATGGCTCTACAATAGTGAATAATAATCTTTAACCATAAATTAGCTGTGTGAGGCAGTTTCTTGAAAATAGTACTTATTTGTTGCTTTCCAAATGACTGCATGTTGTTTTATTTTCTTAGCTAATGAAAATATACATGCAACTGACTAACGACCACGCGACATCTATCTTTCTCTATGCAATCCTAGTTTTAACTTTGTTTTCTTTTATTATTTTTTCTATATTATTACATACTAGCTTTTGCCCACGGCTTCGCTTGCGTCAGATTTTATTTCAAATGAATGAATGAATGTCAAATATAGTAAATAAGAAACCTCTACAAAATGTCTCAACCAGGTGACAAAATTAAAAAAAAAAAGATTGTAAAAAAGAAAAAAACTAAGACACGAAGCGAATAAACTTCCTAGTTTGAAAGCCAAGTTAATAAAATACAAAATGAAGAATCATATTAAAAGAAACGATCAATGAGTAAAGTCGATTGACATCACTCACCTACGATTTGGTGGTGGTATAATGTGGTATGTGTAAGTACAGCAGAAGGTTGTTGTTTATCGATATCTTTATTGCTTGAAAGCGCATCACAGAAAAATTGCTGAACCAGCTTTGATAAAAAAAAAAGGTTTGATTACTTAGGATCAAATGTAGATTTTGGGTGTTTTTTTCACCCGACTATAAAAGGGAGTAACGCTTTTTGCAAAAAACGTGGGCCAGTACCACGAGCATACTACTAATTTATTATAATAATAGTCATGTCTTTCTTGTTAAATTTAAAACCAATGTCATTTTCGTAACCAGTGGCCAAAAATCTTAGAAACGATACCTCTTCTCTGCCTGGTGGAAAGAATAAGCAGAATCCAAAAGCAGTGGTCACTATACTCATTGTTTTTGTCATGAGCGGTTGCAGATAATGCAACAATTCTGCATGGTGATCTACATTGTTATGGCCTATTAATCTCGCTCTACAATAAAACATGACAGCACTAATGCAGTTATTTTAAGTTCATCTTCTGTGCGAGGGTAGTACCTAATAAAATGGATTGATGGAAAATGCTCCTCTGTACGTGCTAGTAAAACATAAAATCCGATGTACTTTGTTTCTCGATTGTAATATTTTACGACTAATAACAATAATAACGAGTTGTTAGTTTACTAGCCTATAAAAGTTTTAAAGATAGTTCGAGGTTTTAGCTATAAATGCGAAAAAATAAAATATCAGATTGTTTTCTTGGCAACAACCATATTTATTAACTATTATTAAAAACTTTATACTAACTCTCTTTTCTCTCTCCCTCTACTGGACAAGAGGTCCCGGCTTTGGACGTACCACTTTAGAGTGGTAGACAAAAGCCTTCGAATGTGTTGCTTCGGTTGTTCCTTCCTGTATCGAGCAGTCAAAGCCTGCGACTCACTACCAGCGAACGTATTTTTTTCCCGCTATGCTTCAGGGTTACTAGATTGCCATAGTGTGGGTCAGCATACAGCACTGTCTATATACGCATTGAGGATAGTGACCGTCACTCTTGGATTCTGCTCTGCTTTCCATCAAGCAGACCAGAGACATTTTGGCTGCTAAAATATATGAGAAACTAACTGTTGTATATTAACAAGTCAAAAGCCACCACATGTTTTATAATCTATTACCCTTTCCCTTATGACATTGTTTGGGAGAACCAATAGCAAGGTCAAGGCTTAACATTTTTTTTATTACGGTATAGGAACAAAAATATACACTAATAGTAAGGGAATATCGTCAACTAAGAATACTCTTCAACTCCAGAAGTACATGAATAAAGAAAGCGAGGGCGTTTAGGCCTTCAGCATGTATAAATATTTTTCTCGTTTAGCTAAAAACTAGCATAAAACCTTCAAGTGTTGAATATATGAACCCTTCCACACCCCATATTCGAGTCACGGAGCCTGAAATACGACAGGGTGGACAAATTGAAAGATTTGCATATCCGATATGTGGCTGAACTCTGACTTTTTTTTCAATTATTAGACCTGTAATACACTGGTGATTTTTATTACTGTGAATTGAAATAAATATAGTAATTCCTCTGGAGATAAAGAGTAAAACTTAATCTGAATAAAACACAAAACGTCATCATCCCAAACTAATAAGAGCTTGTATTATGAGTACAAGACAACTGACATAATTAAATAAATATTTTTTTTAAATATACATACATATAATACATTGAAAACACTCCAGTTCCGAAACAAATATATGTAGATCACAAAAACAATAGGTTTGATCCGGAAACTAAGCCCAAAACCTCGGTAAAGCTGTCACATTCGCTACCACTGCGTCAGGCAGTCAGTCAAATATATAGAGAAGCCATAGATCGAACTAAGTGGCGTGAAATTGGAGAGGCCTATGTCCAGCAGTGGACTGCGATAGGCTGATGATGATGATGATGATGATATATATATATAGACATGTATATATCTCATAGATCAAATAAATGAAACATCAAATCATTCTACTACTTATGAGGATTAGTTACTGGTGTGACTTTGGAAAAATATAATATAAAAATCGGTTAAAGCGGCGCTCATAGCTCAATTACACTCGACGATTGGAAACAATCGCCAGGGTAAGCAACGATGGCGCAGTCAGTACCTGGATGGGTGACCACTGGTGCCATAAGCGTCTCCGTGATTCGGAGGTGACGTTAAGCCGTCGGTCCCGGTTGTTATCATAGAATAACAGTAAAAACATCCAACAGTAATATTACGTAGCCATAACGTAGTCTTGCCAGTCCCCAACCCGCACTTGGCCAGCGTGGGGACGTATGGCCTTAACCCTCTCCTGAGAGGAGACCCGAGCACAGCAGTGGGACATTATGGGTTGTTGATGACATTCTAAATCACTAATTTTAAACGCACGTGATTCCCTACCATGACGGGTCTTTAAGCGAGGCGTAAAATAGTAAAGAGGTGTTATTTTATGCTTCACTCGCTCGGCCACATTAATGTAGGTCACTCATACTGCTCTGTCCACATTCGCAATGATAATGATGACCACCACTCTTCGATTCTGCTCTACCATTAGCCAGAGTTGAGTCACTGTGAAAGCTCTCACAAAAAAATTTTTACTTTTTCTTTTTTGTAATAGGGGGCAAAAAGCTGGCGTAGCCTGCCTGATGTTAAGCGATTACCACCGCCCATGGACACCCGCAACACCAGAGGTGTCACAAGTGCATTGCGGACCTTGGGGGATGGGGAGGGGGATGAGGGGAAGACTTGCTCGGTGAAACACAGCGCAGGCGCTGTTTCACACTGGTTTCTGTGAGACCGTGGTATCACTCTGGTCGAGCCGACCCATGCATGCCGAAGCGTGGCTCTCCCACTTATAAGTATCCCACTTATATATATACTAATAATTTTGTTGCGGTCGTATTTATTTTATAAAAAGAAAACTATGTATGAGTCTTAAGGGTTGTTTCATTTATCATACTGTAGTGATTTTAGCTAAACGTAAGTGAGATTGAATACTTTAATTGTTTTTATTCACGTGAGTATTGTATTGTTGCACTGAAAACTTTATTTTCAAATTAGTTTTTGTTAACGTTGTCAAGCTTTTTCAAGGTTGAAGAAGAATGCATTTTCAATGTTTTGTAGGATCTGTGGCAACTTCCACATACAATGCAACAACAGAAACACACTACAGCGCCATCTACCGAAGATACGTCGAACTACGGAGTAACGAAGGAAACTAAGAAACTACCAATCCTAACTCGCGCAATAGAAGTTCTCGTGCCGATTAGCATATATATAAAATCCCAACGTCAATTGTAGGGCAGTGGTCCACCAGGAATTATCACCTCGCCTGGCCGGAGGATCATCCCTTTGAGAAACTCGTTTCTCTATAGATGTTTATTTAGTAAAAAAAATAGGTTTGACCAGTTTATTAAATCATATTATTGTTTGCCTAGAATTTTGTACGAGAAGCTAAGAATAGCATTAATCCAGGAAAAAATTGAATTTTAAATCAGACTATAATTAAAACGGTCTTAGTTAATTTAATTAGTAATTAAGGCGTATTGTCTAAGATCTTTTCAAAGGTTTAGTTGCACAAAGGCCTAACGGAACACCTTTGTTTAGGTTTCTCTTTACATTTTATATTAATAAGGAGCAGAAGTATACTTAATTAGGTTTATGTAACCTACGGCGTAGATATGTTCTACGGTGTAGGCCTTTACGTACTACGACATGCCTTCGTTGTTATCAAATTGTAGGTCAGAAAATAAGATTTATATAAAGCTTAGTAAATATATATCAAATATTATACGTGTTTGAAACTTATCATAACTGATCAGCATTCTTGATTTTTTTGTTATCATCATCAAATTTCGTACTAACTTAAAGAAATTTATGGTAGAATAGAACGGTTTCTTTAGGAGTATATATTTTCTTCTATACTAAGTCCAACTTACGGAATTACCCATGGTTAATCAGATATTTTTGAAGGTGAATTCATCATCATCAACATCAGTGTGGGATGTGGCAGTCAACTGATGAATATAGGCCTCTCTGATTGCACACTACTCAGATCTGTGGTGCAGTGGTAGCATGTGCGACTGCTGTGCTCGAGGTTTCGGGTTAGATTTCCGCGTCAGACTAAATGTTTGTATGATCTGCAGATATTTGTTTCGGAGTAAGGGTATTTTCTATATACAATATGTATGTATTTATAAAAACAAAACGTATATCTTTATTATATCAGTTGTCTGGTATGCATAACACAAGCTCTGCTTAGCTTTATATAGATGGCGTTGTGTGAACGATGTCGGCAATATTAAATTATTTATTATTATTTTAGACTTCACGAAATCAACTACTGACAGCCATTATTACTTCACCTGACCTGTGGCCATCCAACATTATGTTGTCCGAGACGCGATCTCCACTCTAGAATTCGTTTACTCCAACAGTTTTAAGCTCTGTGGCTAAACCTGTATTATTTAACCGACAATATTGGCAGGCCTCGTTGGTCTAGTGGTTAGCGTAAACAACTTCAAATCAAGTGGTCTCTGGTTCGATTACCGGGTTGCACTACTGTTGGGTTTTTTCGCAAGAAATTCTTAATAGCAGCCCGGAGTATGGAATATGGCGGTGTTTGCCGTCCGTGCCTCGGAGAGCACGCTAAGCCGTCGGTCCCGGTTGTCATGAACACTTATGGCAATCGTTATTGGGAAGTCGGTGCTCTGAAATATACTGACAACCAGTTCAACCTTCGAATTCAGTTCCCGCTCAGGGTTGCAGAGATCCGATGCCAGTCGCTCCGTTGAACTGGTAGCCGACCCCAAATCTTGGGAATAATAAAGGCTAGGAAGATGACGATGATCACAATCCTTTCTTCATCTATGAATTCAAATAGTCTATGCATTAATCCAAGATATCTCTTCAAATTAAACTTTATTTAAATAACAGCTTTTTTTGAGCATGACCACGTAAAAAATACATACATACAATATTTCGTCCTTTTAAAAGTAGTCCTATATATATTTGACGAACGAAATTATCTAAAAATTAATCCTAGCTAAACCCAGTTATTGCCCCCAAAATCCCCTGCATGATAAATTTCATGAAAATCGTTGGGGCCTTTTTCTAGATTCAGATTATATACACAACAGTTGCTGGTTTAAAGGTTTTAGACGTTTTTTATATGTACAGCCAGAGAACCAATAAAAGTGCTCGTTTAACAATTATTTGGGTAGAAATTAAACCTGAACCTGTGTTTTAGCTTCAATTTAACGTTCATAAATGTTACTTAGTGTCTTAATTGAATAAATGATTTCGAATATAAATTTAAACATACCAATAAAGCTATTACAAATATGTCATAAAGTATAGTACTTGAAACAAGTTCAGACTCGCATAGCCCTAGGTTCAGCAAGGGACTACGCCCGCGTGTATATTGGTTATCGTGGTAAATTGTAACCACAAAGTGTTTCAATGCCAAATTCTAATAATAGATATACAGAGATGCTTTATAATTTATAATATTATAAGTATTAATGTAGATTATATACTTAGTATGTTTTTATTGAAAGCGAAAAAGAGTCGGATATTTTAGATTTACATGTTTACTTAACTGGCCTTGTCCTCAGTCTGAAGGCTGTCTGTAATCTATGGGGGTATTATGGTAATGATTGTTTTTCTCTTGAAGTTTTTTTTTTATATCTTGCATAATATATATATAATTGCAAACTAGGATTAAATGGAAAGTAACTTTGTTGACTTTTGTGTGTTGTTGTAAATAGAAAGGTCTTTATTAGATAAGCCACTATTCCCATATACACATCAAGGCATTGCCAAGGTATATAATGATTGAATTCAAGAAAATGAGGAACAAAATTGAAGCAAATAATAAATATTTCGGACATCTAACACACAACATCATTTAGCCCGAAACTAAGCAGAGTTTGTTTTATTGGTATTAGACAACTGATATTGATTCATATATATTTTTTTGTAAATTTATACATATTATAAAACATCCAAACTCCGAAACAAATACTTGCAAATCATACAAACATTTGCTCCGACCCCGGAGACCTCAAGACAAGAGTCGCATACGCTACGTTATATGAAGCAGTTAAGAGAGAGACGTGTATTAGTTTAATGACTTGGTCAAGTAGGTAAATAATACTTTCATAAATATTTAGCCAGTACACGAACAGAGACATGAGAAAGTCAAGGCAAAGTGAATAAAAATGGAAGAAACTGTATGTAAGCCTGTCTAGTCAGTGGTGCAGTGGGGCAGAAGCTCGTTTTTATGGAGAGGCCTATATTCAACAATGGATTGTTTTATGATGATGATATATAAATAAATATATTTCGGATATTTTGGCCATTTTAACACACAACGCCATCCAGTCCCAAACTAAGCAAAGCTTGTACTATAGGTACAAGACGGCTTATAATAATACATATATACTTTTTTTTTGTAAATACATATATATTATAACATAGAAAACACCCAAATTCTGAAACCAATATTTGCAGATCATACAAACATTTGGTCCGATTCAGGAATCGAACCCGAGACCTCTAGCACAGCTGTCGCATACGTTACCACTGAGGCACCGAGGCAGTCAAATGATGATCATATAAGTGATATATCACCATCTTTCAGAATCATCTTAGTTGTCATTTATCCGAAAATGTACGAACCAGGAAAATATGAAAACGTCAAATAATTACAACACCATAATATAGTAAGCCCTCGAATTTTCACCTCATCGTTGTAGATCTGTTAAAGCTCCTCGGTTTTTATTACAGCAGTTTATCTTGTGAAAATTGCCTTTTCCCACCCAAAGTGGGAAGGAAATGTTTGCAAATATTTGTAAAATTTCCAGAAATTTCACTTGTTCTAAAGATGGGTAGTTCAGAATTACTTTGGCCTCTGTCTGTTTGTTTTCTTATCTTGGCATTTGTTTAAATTTTGTTTGAAATGGGCAATGTATGTAAAACTTTTTTAAGTTAAAATTCATTGTTAAAGTTGATTTTTTTTAAACTGACCTCTTTTAGAATATCATTTAAGTTTTATACTAGCTCTTAAAAGATTAATGAATAAAACATATCTACCAGGATGTTCATACCAAAGATTTTACTTAATTACAAAATTTATCAATTTCTATAAATAACAATCTCCTGTGGGAGAGCCACGCTTTGGCATGCATAGCCCGGTTCGACGGAGTGATACATCGGTTGTGTTTCACCGAGTGAGTAAGCATACCGGAAGCCCATACCCCAATCCCTGTCCCCATCCTCTAAGATCGACAATGCACTTGTGACACCTCTAGTGTTACTGGTGTCCTTGAGCGGCGGTAATTGCTTACCATCAGACGATGCGTCTGCTCGTTTGCCCTCTATTCCATAAAAAACTGTATTCAAACTTTTTGTTTTGACCATAGTCCACCAAGTAAGCTAACCCTAGTGTTTTAATAGATATAAGCATAATCAGCAGAAAAAGACGCAGATAATGCAATAATATATGAAACAGAGTCTTAAACATAGCCTAAATTGGCCGAATATTATTTTACCTGTTATATTATCTTACATGGTAGTTTTTTTACGATACTGTTTATCTTTTTATAAAACTAAACCCCAAGTTCAATTTTGGTGGTTTGATTGCATTATAGATACTTCCAGTAAAATACCACGTTACTTTCGCCGGCAATAGGGCCAAATATTTTTATCATGAAATTATTTATTTAATTACTTTCTAATATCTTTTTTGAAGTCGGTTTATATCTAACAATCCTTCGATTTAGACAACCGATTATGGAGGGCTCAAATAGATAATAAATAATTTGGGAAACAGTGATTCAAACAAAAGTTTATTTAATTCAGTGCTTTGTTTTGACGTGATTATGTAATTACCTTTAAAATGTTATTGTTCGTTTGTTGAGATATACTAATACCGATTAATAGAGTTTTTGGCAGTTGTACTAACACAATCAGAATTGGATGATTATAATGAGTAAGTCTCACAGTATCTGATATCTCACCCACCACCTGTCGGTTAGCACCGTGTTTATTCGTAAGTTCTTGTTTGAAATAACTTTCTTAGACTGCAGGCGTGTGGTGACAAATTAAAATTATGGAGTGTCACTTTATCTATCCATGCCTTTAATATCTTAAAAACCGACTATTGGAGCATACTGCGCAGAATAACAACTCTGTAAAAAGAGGAAAAAACGTAATATAAAACGGTATACCAACTCAGAGAGGCCAGTAATGATGGACCTATATTCAATAATTAATACTACTAAATACTCTTTACGGATATATGAATGTTATTTCCAAGGTAGAAGAGCCACGCTGATTTGAGCACGAACGGTCCAGCTCGATTAGGACGGTACTATTCTAGCACAGAAAATCAACGTAAAACCACCGAACAGGCCCAATGATGCTCCGTTATGGTGTTTGTAATCTTTCTGCATTGTTTCTGCTTAAGCTTTCCATCAGGCAGAATAGAGCCATTTTGGGGTCATACATTAAAAAAGGAAAAAAATAATTCAGTAAGAAAAGCGAGAGGAAACATGACGTAGACATATTGTACAAAAACTTAGTTTAGGATTGAATTTGTCTTAATGTTGAATAAATCGAATTTATTAAAACATTAGACAGAACGAAATCGTTACTACACAAAATAGACAATAAAAATGAGGTGCCAATTTGAGAATCTATGGGGGTGTTAAAGAGGAAAATGTTAGTGAGTTATGTGAGGTAGAGGTTTCCTTTTTTTATTTTCTAACTTGTGTTACTTACTTGGTTGTACTATTTTTATCCTAGTTTTACTTTACTGTATTGTACAGAGTAGGACAGAGATGCAATATGGCCATGAGTTTCTTTGCTAGTATTCTTCTCATAAGGCCCTACACATTTTAGAAACTAAGAGTTATGGATCGACACAGGCAGGCAGTGAATTTTGGTGTATTTACCTAATTCACCTTGACAATAGAGTACATCTGGCGTCTGCTTGTGTCGATCTATGATTTTTATCTCTAGCTTCAATTTAACGTTCATAAATGTCACTTAGTGTCTTAATTGAATAACTAATTTTGAATTTTAATTTGAAATTGGAAAATAAAATGCCACAACAATACTAAACGTAGTAAAACTGTCAGCATGTCATTTGGCGGTAACGACGAGCGTGAGTGTTTTGTTTAAAGTATTCAGGGATCGAAAACTTAGTGTTTTATTTGTATTTGCAGCTATAAATCATAAGAACGTAAACTAAACTTTTGAATAAATACGGCCCAAAGCCACTTGAACCACAGTAAGCCGAGATTTGAAGTGTAAACAGTTTTACGAGTGGCCCAATTTGGCAAATTGGTGTTGACCTTATTGTGTACAAAAATGTATGCACAAGGGTACTTTTTTAGTGCATATTATTAGTAATATATACAGTTTCAAACATAACTTATAATAAAGGTTTTATTGATAAATTATTACACCTACATGGAGAAAAAATGACTTTCTCCACTTTTATCTTCGATTTACTGATTTAATTGATTCAATGTTAATTCGTAATTAATGCATTTTCTGATAGCTTATTTAATGAGCATTCTAACGATATAAAAATCTTATATATTCCCAAAATATTTTTTATTGGAAATCGTCATTTCAATGAGAGTTGGAAATGTAACGGAAAGATAGGTAAAATCGCCCCACAGTTATGCCATTTTGACAAAAAGCATTTGGATAATAATCAGCTTTGGTTAGTTTATCTGACTCGTTGTTTTCTTATATGTATAGTCCTGCCAAAGTGACTCCACTCTGCCTGATGGAAAGCATAAGCAGAATCCATGAATAACGGTCACCATACTCATTGCGAATGCAGATAATGCAGCAATACAGTATTGCGACATTGGCGGTGCACACCAGCATGACGGCCTAGTGATACTTCTTATATCAGATCTACAGTGCGAACGCTATCATTTTAGGTTGATACCGGCAGTACCGTATAGATATGATATTATTTAAAATAATACAAATATGGTTCTGTTCTATTTATCGACATGGTACTGTTATTTTTTCTCTCCAGTATTTAAAATTAACTTCATAGTAGAAGAAAAACCGTCAGTCTATTTCCCAATGTACTGAACGCTACATCTCATCACTTGCTACAACAAATTGAATAAAAGAATTAGGATTAAATGGAATACTGTTCCTCAGAACGACCCATCTTGCCTTCGAAAAACGAATAAAACTTCTATATATTAAGTTACATACACCTTTTCGTGGATTAAATAAATTAAAGTCTTTCGGATGTGCGAATGTGTGCTTTGAATAACGATAAGTGTATATTTTTTAAGGAGAAACATCTTATAGAAAGAATTGTGTGTAATTAAGTATTCTTCGTCTTTGTAATGTCAATATTCAATAAAATAAAGCTAATCATCTATGTATAATATGTATGTAACAGTTGTCTACTACCCATAATGCAAGCTCTTCTGAGTATGGGACTAGCTGGTGTTGTGTAAGATGTCCGGAACATTTATTATTTATTTACTCTTTTTAACTTCTTTTGCAATCTCGAAAATCTCGAACGCAATAATCTAATTTACAATACAAATTCGAGATTCAAGTTGAAATGTAAGAACTCGAATTTACACCGAATAATCGCCAACAATTCGTCAAACCATATTAATTGATTTCCAATATTTAATCGCACCGAATACCCTATTTCCGTGAATGGCCCTTATGGTAAAGAGGCTTTACGGCCAATGTAAGGACCTCGCTAATTTTCGTGTGGAATTGACATTTAATAAATCACCTGCCAACATATTCTAGTATGATTGATTAAATAAATATTTAGCCGTGGGAGAGCCACGCTTCGGCATGCATGGGCCGGCTCGACCGGAGTGATACCACGGCCTCACAGAAAACCGGTGTGAAACTGCACTTGTGCTGTGTTTCACCGAGTGAGTGAAGATACCGGAGGCCCATAATCCAACCCTTCCCCTTATCCCCGTTCCCATCTCCTAAGGTTGGCAACGCACTTGTGATGCCTCTGGTGTTGCGGATGTCCATGGGCGGCGGTAATCGCTTACCATCAGGCGATACGTCTGCTCGTTTGCCTAACCTATTCCATAAAAGGAAAACACATGGTGGTTTTCTCTTTATTAGAAAAGCACATGATTTGAAAATGTAATGATGATTTTTAAAGCCATAGATACTATATCTATATCTAAGAGTGGGAGAGCCACGCTTCGGCACGAATGGGTCGGCTCGACCGGAGTGATATACCACGGCCTCACAGAAAACCGGTGTGAAACAGCGCTTGCACTGTGTTTCACTGAGTGAGTGAGGATAACACTACCCCAACTCCTCCCCCATCCCCATCCTCCTCCCTATCCCCCAAAAGCAGGCAACGCACTTGTGACGCCTCTGGTGTTGCAGATGTCCTTGGGCGGCGGTAATCGTTTACCATCAGGCGATACGTCCGCTCGTTTGCCCGCGATTCCATAAAAAAATATAGTAAAAGTATAATTTTTAAAACTAACTAGCTAAACAGGCGAAATTCGTACCGCCATTTTTATTATCGTGAAAGTTTTCTGAATTACCGAAAACCTTATTTTATTAAGTCCGTGTTACCTTCTCGCAGGGCCACTGTGTATACGACTAAGCGGAATAAGAAAATATATCACCTCCGGTATTCTTTTATTTTTCTATACAAACCTTATCCTGACAATAGCTAAAACGTTTTTTTTTAAAAGACAACTCCCGCATTAGGAATATACATTCCTGTGTCACGGGGATCTTTACAAACATACATGAAACGGGCACAAAGTACACCCAGACTTAGAACAACAATTTATAGATCACACAAAGTCTTGTTCCATGTGGGATTTGAACCCACAACACTTGGCGCAGTAGGAAGCGTGTGGCGACCACTAAAACCACTGGGCCAACCGTGTAGTAAAAAAAAACATATTTTTTATCCAATTTGGTGCAGTGCAAAAGCTATGCGCTTAAATACACTTTTGAGATTCATTTTTATTTATACATAATTAAATTGCATAAACATACAGATAATAACTAACTTCAGCTAGACTGAATTGAATTTCGATCCTCCATAAAAAAGCCGATTTCGGCCCACGGCGACCACGACACCAGCCAGTTGGGTGTGCTGTAGTTACAACAGAAGTGCACAATGAATGGGCCGGTTTGACCGGTGATACCACAGCCTTACAGAAAACCGGTGTGAAACAGCGCTTGCGCTTGAGTGAGTGAGGTTACCGGAGACCTAAGCCCTAATCCCTCTCCCCATCCCCTAGATTCTGTCTGTTTGTTTTCCCCATAATCCATAAAAAGAAAAAAGGAACAGCTTAGTAAAATAATTTGATAAGTTTCATCTTATTATGAGAAAAAACCCACAGATGGTTATTAGAACCAAACGGTACTGTTATTTAGCCAAGGCCATGGTGTGATCCACAAATTGTTATTCTGAGTGTTATTTGTGTCCGTTTCGTGTATGTTTACAAAGCCTCCCGCTACACAGATTGTAAATTCATAATGCAAGATTTATTTTGAAAAAAAAAGACCAAGCTTTAGAACATAAGCGGAATCATGCTGTACAGTCTTAGTAACTATCACTAAGTCTTGAGCGAAAAAATACGGTTGCTCCTTTCCCTCATCAAACAAAGCACATTACACATAATTCAAAACGTTCAAAGAACTGGCGTCTGACTCCGAAGCAATTCTTCATTAATATTCCCCTCGATAACTGAGTTAATTACCATTAATTAACAAAACAGCTTTTGGACCTTTTACATGTAAATTTTATGTTAATAGACGCCAATTGTTTTGATTACTTTGATTTCCGCTTAGTACCAGTTTTTCAGCTAGAGGTAGGTTTTATCAGTTTCTTTTTAGAAAAGACCGGCGAGACCGGTATAGTATAGAGTGTATTTAAAGGTTTTATTTGCAATGTTGTTAATGGGTACCCATGGGATGTATAGGGACTGTGATACTCTACATTAATAATACGTCATCCATGCACAAGACTTTATCTGCATTTTTCCTAAAGCAATCTAGTGTGTTTTGACTGCCTTAGTGGCGTAGTGGTATAATATGTGACTGCAGCGCGTGAGGTTTCACTATCGATTCCATAATATCGAGTATAATCTTCAAATATTTTTTTAGTGTTGGTGTTTTTTTTGTATAATAGATATATATTTACAAACATTAACATAGATCGGTTGTCTAGTACCCATAGCACAGACTCTGCTTCCTTTTACTATGTAGGGTTACGTGCCAGAAGTCCAAAATATTTAAAGAAAAAAAATGCGCAGGCGGCGCAACAAGTTCAAAATATTTTTTTAAAACTAACTATTTGATTTTATAAACAATAATTATTTAGTTTCCGAAACAAAGACCATTGTTATTAGTCACAAAAAAGATAGTTAGCAGTGGGAAAGAAAATCATGAAAGCTATCAGCGTCCATCTTGTGTCACTGCAGAATTATTGGAAGCGGAGGAACATCAGCAATGCAGCAAATGAATAAGGAATTCTTTTGAGTTGAATACATATTTTATTATTCTAGACACGTGGTAGCGTGTCAAGCCATGTTCAAGCTAACAGAACTGCCGAGCAGCACCGTGTGTAATATTACACGAACCATTCAGAGCCGCTTTTCACCCCCTCCTAACATAAAAACTATTTCACATAGACGTGTGATAATGACTTAGTGATAACGCCAGTAATTATTTTTTTTCAATTACTTGAGTCGTTTAGGTTCACTTACTTATAGTGCCTGTAATATTATAAATTTTCAATTAATGACTGTATTAATAAAGTAAGTGTATGTTCGACTTTCGTATGTTTTTTTTATGTTATAGGGGCAAACGAGCAGACGAGGTAAACGATTACCGCCGCCCATGGACACCCGCAACACCAAGGGCGACACAAGTGCGTTGCCGCCCTTGGGGGATGGGAAGGGGGCCTACCATCAGGCGATATGTCTGCTCGTTTACCCCTATTGCATCAAAAAATCTTTTTGAAAGCAGTTCGTGTGCGCTAGGTAGGCAGCACGGTAAAAGCACCGTGATCGCTCTCAAACTGACATTGACATTTTATATACCATTGACAATACCAGACAAATATGATTTTATCTCTATAATACCTTACATAAACTTCAGTTAATGTGAAGTATGAAGGAAGTGTTCTATCTGTGTGGAGTAAATATTGACAGAACTTAATATAGATACAGAAAATTACAGAAGTTCCATACCGTCATTAGTGAGATTGGTAACTTGAGAATATTATAATTAGCTATTCAATGCATGCGAACAGAAGTTAATTGTAATATATCTTCATACCTAAATTTAAGAAGATGTAAGCAGAGGTATGTGAATTTTATCATGTAATCTATATTAATACATCTCTCTTACCTCTTCTTGAATTTAGGTATGAAGATACATAACAAAACCAGAGAATATTAAAACCGAATGCAAATTCGGGTTATAATTAACTTCTATCCGCATTCGTTATTAATATTCTCTGTTTTTGTTATGTATCTTCATACCTAAATTCAAGAAGAGGTAAGCAGCGGTATATGATATTATATCATGTAATCTATATTAATACGTGAATCAAAAATCTTTTTACGCAAATTATGCGAACGAAGAACTGTGAAATTGGACACAAAGTTCATGCTAAGAAGTGGAATAAAAAAAAACAATTAACAAAATTGAAATGTTTGTTAGTAATTTCAAATTAACAGCTTTTTATTAAAAGACATAAGAAAGTTATGGCGAAAGCTTATATTTATAGCAAAAACGTACTGGCAAGTTATGATGACAGAAAAAAATCTATTTTTTAGACTAGCTTTGTCCTGCGTCATTACCCCACAGCATCCCGCTATAAAAATAAATAGAGTTCCAACAAAAAAAAACAATTTTTCACGTTTTTTCTGTCTGTTTGTACCGACTGAACTTTAGAATGGCTGAACAGATTTTAACGGAACTTTCACCGGCATATAGCTGATGATATAAGAAGAGAAAGGCTACTTTCTTAGACTAGCTGTGTCCTACGACATTACCCTAGTTGTTTGTGTGTAAAACTACAAAAAACCTCGCTGGGGTTAGAGAGTAAGAAATAAAAAATGAATCAGGGTCGAATTCGGAACATTGATACACTCAAATATTAAGTACTTACAAAGTACAAGATTGTCTCTTGCGAGATATAGAACTTTTGACTTACATTAACATAACGACTTACCATTAAAGGGGTAAATGCCTTTCAATTATACTTCAGGGTAATGACCACACAGTTTTGGGCTGTAAAACCAACTTACTGTATAACAGAGGATCTTCATAGGCAAAGTTTTATTGTCACCGGTGTTGCTTTAAGGTCAGAGTGGGCTGCTAAACAGCCTGTGAATTTTCTCAAAAATTGCTTTAATGAATTCAAAAATATTTTTGACTTAAAATTACTAGAAGATAATTCAAGATACTAGAACCACGCTGGTTTCAGCACGAATGGGAAGACCGAGTCGAGATGGAACTTCCCCTTTCATAGAAGACCAACTTACAAGCTATAATCAAAAAAAGAAAAAAAACCCCTACGCTAGCACTTTATCGAATAATCATACACCAAAACCACCTTACATCATTTTGTAAAAGAACTGATACTCTTACACTGCTAGATTAACATTTACCAAACATAGCTAAAAACCACCATAAGAAAACTGGCTTTTAAATGAAAATCCCGAATTGATATCGATCCTTCCGTTTGAGAGCTACGATGCCACAGACAAACACACATGGAGACATCGACGTCATCCTTAAAACACCCCTCTTTTTGAAAGCATTCGTACTCTCGTCTTTCGTTGGTGAGTGCAAAACCGGAGGACTAATGATACAAAAGCATTACAATGGAGCACCATCGTGTGGGTCACCATACCCACCATTGTCAGCATTCGGCAGAGTATAAATATTTTCGGAAATATTTCGAGCATCTAACACAAAACGTTATCTAGTCCCAAACTAAGCAGAACTTGTATTATGGTTTCTAGACAACTGATATGAATATATAAATACATTTTTTTTGTAAATACATAAATATTATACATAGAAAATACCCAACTCCGAAACAAATATTTGCATGTCATACAAACATTTGGTTCGACGCAGGATTCGAGCCCGACCACTGCGCCACCGAGGCAGTCAAGTATGATTAGGCACATACAAAAGATACAATCCAAATGTTTTCATCATACTAATTAATCAGGAATTTAATCAGTACAAGTCTTCACAATCCACTGCTTTATACAGGACACACTAAATACAATTTATAATATTGGATTTGAAAGCTATATGCTTCAAGGTTGATAAAGAGAGAGACTGGTTCTTTTTTAGGGTTCCGTACCTTAAGGATACCCTATTACCTAAGACTTCGTTGTCCGTCTGTCTGTCCGTCCGTCTGTAACCAGGCTGTATCTCATGAACCGTGATAGTTAAACAGTTGAAATTTTCAGAGATGATGTATTTCTGTTGCCGTTTTAATAACAAATAGTAAAAAACAGAATAAAATAAATATTTAAGGGAGCTCGTTTTTGCTAGATATTGAGAAAGGCAACAAGTAGACGCTTGAAACTAATAGATAATAGTACGGAACCCGTTCTGCGCGCGACCGACTCGACTGGGCCGATTTTTTGCGTTTGTGTGTTGCCGGCCTTGGGGATGTGGAACTGCACGGAGGGGTGAAACACAGTGCAAGCGCTGTTTCACATCGGCTTTCTGTGAGGCTATAGTAACACTGCGGTCGAGCCTGCCCATTTGAGCCGAAGCTTGGCTTTCTCCATTTAAAATTAGTGAAATACCCATTTTAATATTATAGATTACAGTCTGTCTTTAACGCTAACACGGCTAAACCGCTACACAAACACCAATGAAACTGGGCATGGAAATACCTTAATTTTTTTAAGGAAGGTCTTTTATGGCGATAACTGACATACGACATACGCGTGCGGACTCGTTTGTAATATAATAAAAATACTCTTGTGGCGAATTCCACATACAGCGGCAACAAAAATATATGACAACGCCATCTACCGATGATACACTGATCTACGGAGTAACGTAGTGTACGATGAAACTACCAACCCTGCATCGCGCAATAGAAGTTCTCGCGCCGATTAACATATATACAACTTCCCAACATCAACCGTAGGGTAGTGGCCCGCCAGGCATGATACCTCGCCTGGTCGAAGGATCCTCTCTTTCTGTTAGAGGGACATATGACCCGTTCCTCCTCACTGTAATGAACTTATAAGAAAGTAATTGCTCTACTTCTGTACTACCTTTACGTTGCAAGTTAGAACTATGGGAGCTAACCTTACGTCTAAACAGTAAATATATAAAGGGGCTTTAGTCTTCGGGGACCACATTACCACGTTTACAAACCCCATACTATATTTTATCAATTTCCATTTCACACTGTAAAATGACAGCAAATCTTTTTTATAGAGCTCAGGAGACGTGAAAACATTCTTAACCTTTTTCAGTAGCATAAAGTCAAGGTCACTCTGAAATTGTGCCCATATGACTCGTGTTATATTGCTTGTTTAGGTATAAAGTTTCAAGTATTGTTGTGACTTGGAGTGGCTTCATTGAAAGTCGACGTATCCCAGAAGGGCTGTTTGAAAACCAACGCTGAATTAGCTACTCGCGAAATATTTATGTTGCTAACCTATTTCATGGCTACTGTTTATATGTCTTCTTTTTTTATGGTATAGTGCGGTTAATGAGCAGACATATCGCCTGATGGTAAGGGATTACCGCCACCCATGGATACCCGCAACAACAGAGGCTTCACAAGTGCGTTGTCAGACTTTGGGGGGTAAGGAGAAGATAGGAAGGCGGATAGGGAGGGGGATGGTGGAGAAGTTTGGGTATTGGCCTCTGGTATACTCACTCACACAGTGATACACATCGCTAGCGCTGTTTCACGCCGGTTTTCTGTGAGGTCATGGTATCAGTCTGAGTATTTATTTTTACGAATATGCATAGATACAGTATTTTTCTTATATGATTTAAGTTAATGTAATTCCAAGACTACTAGCAGTTCTATTGGACTGCCTCGGTGGCGCATTGGTAGCGTATGCGGCTGCTGTGCTTGAGGTCTCGAGTTCAATTCCCGGGTCGGACCAAATATATTTAATATATTTGCAAAAAAAGTATATATGTCTTTATATCAGTTATCTAATACCCTTAACAGAAGCATTGCTTAGCTTGGGACTAGATAGCGTTGAGTTAGATGTCCGATTTTTTTTTCTTTTGTTTTAAAAAAGCAACATTCGTACTAGAAATATATAATGTGTGGCAGAGGACTTAATAAACATGCATAAAACAAAGAACACCAAGACGCACAATAGTAAGATCGAGGTGCCTACTTATAATTACATCATAGCGTCATACGTGCAATAATATCAATTAATTTAATTACATGTTTACATAATATAACTACCGTAAAAGTATGCTTCAGCAGAAAACGACAATCTTTTTTCATCTACATGGAGAGTGTCGTAAGCGGTCGCCTCGACTCTCTCTGATACCCTGAGTTTTGTGGCTTAAAACCTTCCAAAGGATACCCTTTGTGTGATATTCTATGGATAAATGATTATATACAGACACATTGTGAAAAAAAATGCACAGAAACGTTAGTATTTTTAACTTAAGATACAATACATTGAGTCCACTTTGTGGAGGACATTAATAGCTCAGGATGAAAAGGGTCTTGTACCATTGTGTTCTATGATTGATGGTGATGATACGGGAGCTAAAGGATTTACTGGTAATAAATGTTTTGTGTGACTTTGAGGTACAACATTCATCATATTGTTAAGTCCCTCCTTGTATTTGTGAGCAGTATTTCTCAAAGTGTTCAGTTATAACTCCTTTTAATCCCCTTTGTTAGAAGTTAATTATTTATAAGCCGTTTTGGTTCTGTAAGGGAACTGTTTACAGATATTTAAGTTGCAGAAATGAAAACAATAATATTCTATTACATTCACATCATAAAATATGGTTCTAAATTAATCAGAGTCTGTTTCATACAATAAAATATAGTTCCAGAATAATTGATTACATATTTTACTTAGAGACATAATAAAAAATATATCCTGTACTAATATTAAGGCAATTAGATGTAAAACTTCGTGGTCTGCACTGGTTAATCGAACGAAGCTCGCAATTAAATAACACCAGCAAAATGTTGGTATATAAAACAACTTCAAAACCTATCTGGACTTATAGGATACAATTAAGGGGAACAGCTAGCAAGAGTTTCATCAACATACTGGAAAGATTCCAAAGTAAAGCACTAAGAACCATGTTTAGTATACCCCAGTATTAGCAACAAATACATGTATCTTGACATGGCATAAGGATAATGGAAGGCGCTCATAGCCCAGTTGCACTCGGTGATTAGAAACAATCATCGAGGGTAAGCAACGAATGCGCGGTCAGTACCTGGATGGGTGACCGCTGGTGGCATGTTACCATGAGCGTCTCCGTGATTCGGAGGTCCCGTTAAGCAGTCGGTCCTGGTTATTATCATACGATAACAGTCGTAAAGCTTAGTTGAAGGCCTTCGGGCGGCTTAAAAACATCCAACGACAAGATTTACGTAGCCACAACGTATTCTTGCCAGTCCCCAACCCGCACTTGGCCAGCGTGGGGAGGTATGGCCTTAACCCTCTCCTGAGAGGAGACCCGAGCCCAGCAGTGGGACATTATGGGTTGTTGTTTGTTTGTTGTTTGTTGTTGTTACTGTTCAAGAGGAAATATTCCAGGCAAGCATGAAAAACCAGGATAAACTAGCATTTCATCCAAACGAACTCGCACAGGCCTTAAGTGGAGAGAGTGGACTACGGTACAATCGACTGAAGAGATAAAGCATTCCCAGTCTCACCCAAAGATTTGTAGACTGGTTCAACAAGAGTATTTGGTGGAAAGTTCAGCAATTGATTGGCTCCCGACGATAGCAATAAAATATCAGGACATGTAGTTTCAGCCAAAAAGTGGTTTATTGTTTTCGAACAGATTGCCGTAGTGCTGAAAGTACATAAAAAGAAATATTAAGGGGGACCTCAGAAATTCCATTGTCACAAAATTTTAATTACATGAATAAATTTGTAATTATTTATTTCGAATTACAACATAAAACTCATAAACCTCAATTATACTCGCACCTAAGGAGTATGTTCCCATTAAAACTAGATAAAAGAATAGTCACAATAAGTAGTAGTAACTATATTTATTTTGAAGGAATAATACTAATGGTCCTAAATGTCCAAGATGTAAAATAGATACATTCAAATGTCTAGACTAATAAATAAATTATTCAAGGTTTGAACAAGTCGATTTGCACGAAGACGCTTCTTCGAGCATTTACAGATGTAGGTGTTTGAATAATGAACGAGTAAGAAAAATATACATTTGGGCAGAGTTTGTCAACATGTTTCTTTGACGCCCCCAACGTGTTATTGTGTGTGTTGTGTTTAGTGATATGGGTAACAAACAAATACGATGTTCTCCTAGCCGATTTCAGCCACGGCGGCCAGTCTCAATGGAGACCAACCAACTACGCAGGAGATATTATAGTGGACTAGTGTGTGCGCAAACACAGGTGCACTATCTGTTCCTTCTCTCTCTTATAATCCGAAGGGACGGTTAACCGACCCGACCGGGGAGAGATCTGGCGGGGGACCGATAGCTTTACATGCTCTCCGATGGGGTTCAGACCCCAACTTCCAAACTCCGAGCTTTTATTAAGTATTTCTATTATCAGAAAAACACAATAACATTTTTGGCCCGACCCGGGATTCAAACCTGAGACCTCTTGATTGCCAGTCGCATACGTCAACCGCTAGACCAATGAGGCAGAACAAATAAATATACTGGTTACATCATGGATAATAACTACCGCCATGCCAGTACATAGGCAACTTAAGTAACACAATAATCTGGCGGCTTTATTAGGTACCATCTACCTCCAGATACAGTAGGGGGATTTATTTAGAGAGAGAGAGAGAGAGAATGTTTTCAGACTTATGAGCCAACTCAACCTGAGGAATACTATAGGCTCACAAAAACTTAAACTAACTTTCTTCTGCACATTTCATTCATTGTGTAATATAAGTATAAGTTGTGAGACATTTATAGCCCAGTTACATTCGGTGATTAGAAACAATCAGCGAGGGTATGGTAACGACGGCGCGGTCAGTACATACAAGGGTACTCGCTGGTGGCATGTTACCATGAGCGTCTTCGCGATTCAGTGCGTACGTTAAACAGTCTGTCCCAGTTGTTATCATAGGATAACAATCATTCTTAAAAACATCCAACTGCAAGATTACGCAGCCACAGCGTAGTCTTGACAGTAACCAACCCACACTCAGCCAGCGTGAGCACATATGGCCTTAACCCTCTCTCAAAAGGAGACCCGAGCCCAGCAGTGGGACATTATGGGTTGGTAATGATGATTGAGTGAGTTTAGCTGAGACCAAAACCTTTTCCTTATTCGATAAGTTCATCGATAACATCGAACTGGGTGGATCGGAGGTCAGCAAAATGTATTTAATTTTTCATAATCATTTATACATTTTTTGACTCCACCTTAAAAAGAATTTATATTATAAAAATAAAAGTGTTAGATTTGGAGAAGGCCTTACTCAAATCTAATTGTAATAACTATCGTTAACTATGAACAATACAAAGTGCTATTTTATACGTTTGTTTTGTCAGAACCCATTTAGAGATAGATGGTTCAACTAAAAACAGCGTGCTCTATGGTGTTAGTTTAATTAGTTTGGCACAAAACTATTTACCACATGCAATGGGTATTAAAAGTTCGTAAATTCACTCAAACCTCGCCAGTAAGGACAATATTTCAGAAGTTTTAATGTATGTGTTTGCTCTGTCCCTTTTATGTTAATTACAGGGTTACCTTGGACCTTTAGTAACAATTAGAATCAATTACTAGCTTTGGAACTATAAAGGGAAGAGTTAGAGTTGAGTTAAATTATCTGGTATCCTTCATAAGCATTTAATTGTTTTGTGGAGGAAGGGGTGTCATGTCCCTCCAACACAAAGGGAGGATTCTTCGACCAGGCGAGGTGATTATGCCTGGTGGGCAACTGCCCAACGATACTAATTGGCACGAGAACTTCTATTGCGCCATTTAGGGTTGGTAGTATCTTAGTTTCCTTCGTTACTCTATAGTTCGTCTATCTTCGATAAATGGCACTATAGTGTGTTTCTGTTGTTGCGTCGCATGCGGAAGTCGCTACAGTTTCATAATTATTATTTAGGTTCGGGTAGAAACACAGTAATGGGCATGATGACAGTAACCCTTCTCCCTTCCTCTACAGAACAACACGTGCCGGCCTTAGAAGTCACCGCTTCAAAGTGGAAGACATACGTTCTCGTACTCATCGCTTCGGTAATTCCTTCCTGTGCCGAGCGGTCAAAACCTGGAACTCACTACCAGCGCACGTGTTTCCTTCCCACTATGATCCCGGATCCTTTAAGCGGGGCGTGAAGAAGCATCTCACCAGGCCGCCATAGTGTGGGTCACCATGCTGCATTGTTCTTTTTCGCATTGAGGATGGTGACCACCACTCTTGGATTCTGCTCATGCTTTCCATCAGGCAGGGCAGAGTCATTTTGGCAGCTTAGATATAAAAAAAAAAAAAAAAAAACCAAGAACCACTAAAATTATGTGTTTATCTAATAAAACGGGGTTCACAGAGTATAAAACTCGTATTTACTTTCATATTTAGAGCGAGATTAATAGTAAATTAACAAAAATTAAATTACCCGTCATGTTAAGTTAACTCCAGTCAGAGCCAGTTATGTCGCGTTTCTACACACGTCATTTTGTTTGGTAAAAATCGACGATTACTTTACTGTTTTTAAGTGCTGTTATTGACACTGGTTGACAAATAGCAGTCAGACGCCATGACACCACCGAGCGTATTGGCGTGTATTTTAATCGTTTTTTCCTATGATTTTTTTTTGTAGAAATCTGTATGTTTTTGACAATAAGAGATACTGCCGAACATCATAAATTAGTTTTTCATAATTAGTCATGATGCCTATTTAAACTTAGTGTAAAATGACACTCACAATAAATTAAAACATACTTCACTGCTATCTATCAATGACACGCCGAACTACGACATAAGTACTAATCCTGAATCGCAGAATGAAAGTTCTCACGGCAAGTAAATTGTTAAAGGCTCTTTTGATTTTAATGGTAATATACAACTTTCCAAAGCCGGAATGTAGTGTACGAGGCGTCATCACTGAGCCTAACTTGTAGAACTATTCCTTTGTATTGGAAAGGTATATCACCAGTTCCTTCAAAAATATATTTTACTATGGTCGATTTATGTCTCTACCTATAAAATACATCTCCTTATGAGTGGTCTCTTTCCATCAAGAGACTGGTTGACTTTTAAATACAAAAAAAACGTCAGATCGTTCATTGCGTTGTCAAAGTTTACAAAACATAAGCCATTTCACGTGCATTAATTTTATAATTTATAATTTATTTATTTAAAACCAGATAACAAAAACTCTAAGTTGTACATACAAAAATAAAACTACAAATATTCGGAGCACAAGAGTAGCTGAACTCTGGCACCCACGTAAAGATTTAGCTTATGTTATGGGTACCAGGGCTCTCTCACAAGGTACTGACATTGTCTGCATAAAATATAACTTAATAAATCATTTAATTACAATTGAAGGTATTACTTACAAATGGAAAGTAACATCTCAATGCTCACTTGGTTAGAGGATCCTTCCTTTTTGTTGGACATAAGATTCTCCCCACCACAAGATCAAAATTGTCTCTCACATGGCATTGATATATATTGATGGTAGCACCGCGCAACCAATCATAAGCAAGTATAAAAACCGTGATATTTGAACGACCAATCAGATGCTTCAACGGACCGCCATTTTTCCTAGAAACTACGCCACAGTCCTATTTTTTTGTATTTTCTGTTTTTTCGTTTAATTTCGTTTTTTTCCCATCGTAAACAGATATAACTCTAATTGTCAAGAAGCTGGTGCAGTAGTAGAGTTTGCAACTGCTATACTTGTGGTCTCGGATTCCATTCCCAGGTCAGATTTTAATCTGATTAGTATGGTCTATAAATACTTGTTTTGAAGTTTAGGTTTTTTAAGTATGATATGCAGGTACTTACAAAAAATATATTTAATTCAGTTGTTTAGTACCCATGGTACCTACAAGATCTGCTTTGATTGAGACTATATGACTTTGCATGTAAGATGTATGAAATATTAAAAAAATATAGCTATAATTTTTATATTCTCCACTTCAATTTTACCAGTATTCCAATAGGACCACCTTACAAGATTACTTAAACTTCTGAATTGTATCTCGATTGCGGTTAGTTCTTGATATCCCTCAATACTGATTCAAGTCACGATCTATTGACTCGGTCGGTTCTTATTAACATTGAAAAGAACGAGATGAAATATCCACTGAGATTACTATTAAATGTAAGAGAAAAAGGGATAATGAACAGTTTACTGATTGCCGCTAAGCGTAGTGTCGGGGAAATTGATGATCTTTGACGAAAGCAATTTATCCCAAGAAAGTCTGTTGGGAATTTGGGCTAAGATTAGCTGTAAGTAACAGACAGTGATTCGGAATATGAATGAATACAATTAATGTTAACAAGGTTACGTAATGAAGTAAAACTATAGGAAATATTTAGGTAAATGCAATAAGAAAATTAACAAGAATATAATGTGAAAGAAGGATAAGAATTTTTTTGTAGGATTTCGAACGAAATGAACGAATGTAGATCGGTCCGGCCTTACCGGGTGGTACTAACCTCGTACAGAAGGTCAACGTAAGATGACATCGTTCGTGATGTTGTGTTTCGTTGGTGAGTGTGAGACTGAAGGCTCAATGATGCAGGCGGCCATAGTGTGGGTCACCATGCTACATTGTTGCATTGTCTGTATTTGCAATGAGTTTGGTGACTGACACTCTTGGTTTCTGCTTATGATTTCTGTCAGGCAAGTTAGAGTCATTTTGGCAGACCCATAAATACAAATGTAATTTGGTCAACATAATCGGTATATTGTTCTACACGATGTCGTAGTACACGATTGTGACTTATACTTTTCATAACTTTTAAACGGTATTGAATAATTCTAAAATTAATTTATAGGTACTGATATAGCCGTGAAGATGAAAGATACGCATTAATACCTAAGTACAAGTAAAAATAATGAGGCCTGGTTAGTTTCGACGTCACTTTTGACAAATTTTAAGATGACAATGTAGTTATTATGTCAATGATTTCACGTAACGCACGTCATAAAGTCTTTTTTGAGTTTTTTTTACACCTTGGGCTATACTATCGAAGTTTTCATATAAATTCTTAGTTTTTTGGAAATATATATAGCTGTTGTTACCCGGAGATAATTTAACTTTCTAATGGTGAAAAAATGTTTCAAATCGGTCAAGTACTCTTCGAGTGAAATCGTTACAAACAAACAAAAAATCTAATCTTTATTCTCCATAATATTAGTTAAGACATAAAAATAAGCAAGTCAGACGACCTCTAACGCTATAACATTACTTGAACTAATAAAAATTTGGCTTCGTTTTACATCTACAATAAATTCAGTATACAACTCCACCAACTATATTCTAAGTAAACACAGCCGTCTCAATTTCAAGTTGACCTTTTTGAACAAAAGTTAAAGAGAAGATGAGCTGGCTACGTCTGTTGCATAATTAAATATCTACTTCGCAGTCTGGTTGCCCTAGTACAGATTTCGCCTAGTCTGATTGTTATACTTTCCATCAGGCAAAGCAGAGAAAGTTTGGCAGGCCCATGCATAAAATAAAAATAGGCAACCATGAGGCGCTCATAGCCCAGTTGCACTCGGTGATTAGAAACAATCATCGAGGGTAAGCAACGATGGCGCGGTCAGTACCTGAATGGGTGACCGCTGGTGGCATGTTACCATGAGCGTCTCCGTGATTCGGAGGTCACGTTAAGCAGTCGGTCCCGGTTGTTATCATACGATAACAGTCGTGAAGCTTAGTTGGGGGCCTTCGGGCGGCTTAAAAACATCCAACGGCAAGATTTACGTAGCCACAACGTATTCTTGCCAGTCCCCAACCCGCACTTGGCCAGCGTGGGGACGTATGGCCTTAACCCTCTCATGAGAGGAGACCCGAGCCCAGCAGTGGGACATTATGGGTTGTTATTGTAGGCAACCATAACTTAATAGGCGTAAATAGATTGCTTGAACATGCAAGTTATACCAAATCCACATAATATGGCAAGTTATCAAAGTCAAAACTATTACTGCCCGACGACCATTTCTCGTAGTTTCACCGACATTTTGGTCGCTGACCCACTTCTAATAATCGTAACATAATATTAAATAGCTCATAACGTACCTAACAAATTGGGTTACTATTGGGGTTCAAAGACACCCGTATGGTGATGGATTTAGAATACAAAGCGTCACTACCTTGACCTTTACGAGACGAGAGATGGAATGACCCATACATCTCATAAGAAGCGACTAAGGGACCAAATTATACTGGACAACTTTAACAGCCTAATAGACCACTCCTTTCTAAGGACTTTACAGCGTGTGATTCCCGAAAACCTTAAAATACCCGTTGATTAACAGAATAATATGACTGCCTCGGTGGCGCAGCGGTAGCGTGTGCGACTGCTGTTCTTGAGGTCTCGGGTTCGATTCCCGAGTCGGGTCAAATGTTTGTATGATCTACAAACGTTTGTTTCGGAGTTTAGGTGTTTTCTTTTTCTGTTTTCTGTTTATAGTATGTATGTGTTTACAAAAAAAAGTATATATGTATTAGTACCCATAATACAAGCTCTGCTTAGCTTGGGACTAGATGGCGTTGTGTGTTAGACGTCTGAAATATTTATTTATTTATTTATTTAATACATAGACGTTTTGTTAGAATTTTCTAAAACAGATCATACTGTCGTGAATTAAACTGAGAACCGTAGCAAAAATCATTATTTCAACGTAACGTTTTACATGAGCGACGCGCTGGGATATGATAAATTTACTTATATTTATATATACTGACCATAGGAGAGCCACGCTTCGGCATGAATAAACCGGCTCGACTACATTTATACCACGGCCTCATAAAAAACCGATGTGAAATAGCGCTCGCACTGTGTAAACAAGAGGCTCATACCCCAACCCCCTCATCCCCTTTCCCATCCCCCAAAAGCCGGCAACGCGCTTGTGACGCCATTGGTATTGCGCCATGAGCGGCGGTAATCGCTTACCATCAGGCGATACGCCTGCTCGTTTGCCACCTATACGATAAAAAACTTATAACACAGAGTTTTATAAAAACTAACGGTCGTCCATTGGTCGAAATTCGATCATGACCCTTTTTTTTCTGTGTTTATTTTTTTTAGTTTTCTGCACTTCTCAATGTTTACTTAAACTGTTCCAAGGTTCATACTCCCAGTTGGCATAGTTTTCGTAAAAAGGGATGCAAAATTTTTGCTCAACGTATTAATATGTAAATACTAACTGGCCTACACAACTTGGTCATGTTTCTTTTCAAATATGCTCATCTCCTGTTGGTCTGAACGTATCAAATTAACATCTTGTCACTAAATGCTAATGAGGAACTTTTATAAAAAAAATAGTTTTATTATCTTTGTTTGTCTATTTGTTTCTTCAGGTCTGAACCCTGGAATATCTGAACCAATTTTGACGAGATACCCGATGTTGTAAGGAAAACCTTATCTACTTTTATTTTAGAAGAAAAAATATTTTAGAAGATAATTAAAACAATGAAATAGTACACAATACACTCACAGGTTTCAAGCCAGTCCAAAGCAAGAACATAAACTAGATATTTTGTATATACCTATCTATTTTCAAACATCATCAATCCATCAAATGCCATATTCCAATGTATCGGGCCAAACTGCATATTGACAAACGTGACCGTCCTTGTACCAGGATGATGAAAAACTGTTACATGAATAGATTTGGCAAATTAAATATACCTACAAAAAGTTACATTTTCTTTTATCAATTTTAATACAACTACCGCATGAACAGCATACATTTTATACACCTGTGTCACGGGGACATTAAAAACATACATGTTTGAGATGGACACAAATTACACCCAGACTCAGAACAATGATATATGGGTCTCACGAAGTGTTGTCTCATGTGGGGTTTGAACCCACAACACTTAGTGCAGCGGCATAGTGACGGCTTGAACCGTGCAGCCATGCAATAATTTGAAATCTTAATGGCGTTTGTGATAATAAGACGTGCATTTCCGACCATGAACGTTATGGCTTAACAAGCGAGACTAAGGCTGTATTCATGTGTGTACTTTTAAAAATATCTAAAAGAATTTAGTTATAGAAATGTATATATCACGGAAAAATCACGAAACAGGCATCCACATCGTTTTAATGTGCCTTTTCAGCACACACATTATGGCAAAAATGCTATTATGATACGACTGCTTCGTACCTACGCTGACAAGTTGGGTTGGTTTTGACATATTTCACTTGTTCAAGAATTCCTTTCGTCATGAAATTGTAAGAGTACTCACTAGTAATTATTTACTTAATTATTTTTGTAAGGTTTTAGGTTTTGTTTCCTTTTCTGGTATTTACTTTTTTTTATGTATAAGCTGCCAAAAGGACTCGCCCTGCCTGATGGAAAGCATGAGCAGAATCCAAGAGTGGTGGTCACCATCCTCAATGCGAAAAAGAACAATGCAGCATGGTGACCCACACTATGGCGGCCTGGTGAGATGCTTTTTCACGCCCCGCTTTAAGGACTCGGGATCATAATGGGAAGGAAACACGTGCGCTGGTAGTGAGTTCCAGGTTTTGACCGCTCGGCATAGGAAGGAAGCACCGAAACGATGGGTACGAGAACGTATGTCTTCCATTTTAAAGCGGTGACTCCTAAGGCCGGCACGTGTTGTTCTGTAGAGGAAGGGAGAGGGGGGGATTAATTGGAAGAGCTCTTCAGAACACTCACCATGGTAAAGACGATATTATATATTACTATTTTGTTTTGGACTATTTCTTATCGTTAATTTGTTTATTTTCCTAACTTTCTAATATTAATGTTGTCTTGTTTCTGTGCACATGTCGCGAAGCTCTTTATTATACTAAGAATCTATATTACACGTTATTATATCATGTTCAGTATGAAAAAAGCTGTTGAGTTTCTTATTAATTAATAAAGAAATAAATATCTCCTAAATAAATGTATTTAGGAAAGCTATAGGCTATACATCATTACAATACAACTAATCTTGTTGTTGATGTCTCAGTTGTCCAGTACCCATAGTACAAGCTCTGCTTAGTTTGGGACTAGGTGGCGTTGTGTGTTAAAATGTCTGAACACATATATTTTATTTATTTATTTAATCAATAAAAATGTGGCAAAAACTTATAAAAATTTGTATTTATTTTGAGAGCTTCCCTCGCGGGCGCTGTGTAAACGGTTTAAGTTTCACCAAAAACAATGTATTAAAGAATCGTTACCACCGTAAAGAGTTATTCTTACGTCATATATGAATTTGAAGAGATTGAGAGAGAATAAATATGTTTAGACATATTTATTTATTTATATCAGTTACTTCAAATTCATATAAATAAATATGTTCAGACATTTTAACACACAACGCCATCTATTTCCAAACTAAGCAGAGCTTGTACTATGGGTACTAGATAACTGACATTAATACTTATATACTTTTTTTTATAAATACATACATATTATACATAGAAAACACCCAAACTCCGAAACAAATATTTGCAGGTCATACAAACATTTGGCCCGACTCAGGAATTGAACCCGAGACCTCTTGCACAGCAGTCGCATTCGCTACCACTGCACCACAGAGGCAGTCAACATATAGTTTATACATAGATAAGCCTGACCAGCATCTCAGCATATTTCGAATATGAGTTTATTGTCGATCACGTAGTATTGGGACACTATCTCGTTGAGATTAAGACGTGAAGCGATATGCATTGTAGCGATAGGTTGTACAATAGGTATATAATGTAGCTGTATGTCGGTATCACTAGCCACACATTATCATGTAGTATTACAGTAATAAAGAAGAAGAAGAAGTATATGCTCCTGCAAAATAAATATTACTCTCATTGTGTTCACCGTAGTTGTTATTCTATCTGACCTATAAGTTCACTATAAGAGAGCCACGCTTCGGCATGCATGGGCCGGCTCGACCGCAGTAATACCACGGCCTTACAGAAAACCGGTGTGAAACAGCGCCTGCGCTGTGTTTCACCGAGTAAGGATACCGGAGGCCCATAATACAACCCTTCCCCTCATCCCCTTCCCCATCCCCCAAGGCCGGCAACGCACTTGTGACGCCTCTGGTGTTGCGGGTGTCCATGGGCGGCGGTTATCGCTTATTATCAGGCGATACGTTTGCTTGTTTGCACCCAATTCCATAAAAAAAAAATCTTAAGTCTTTTTTTAAGAATCAACGTAACTGCATGCCAAGTTTCATTACAATTGGTCCAGCGGCTTAGTCGTGAAAGCAAAACTCACAGACAGACAGAGTTACTTTCGATTTTATAATATTATCGTAGATGAATTGTATTAAGATAATACCATATCGATTTGTCGTATATCATGTACAACTACGTGAGCACGTGACAATATTTGGAATGGAATCAAAGCACACAAGCCTCGCACACGTGCTCTGATTCCATAAAGTTACGTAAGTTATGCTGTGATTGAAAAGTTTCGTACCCTAACAAGTTATACATTTCTGTGATTGTATTCTGAGACATACTTCTATCTGTTACGAAATAAAATATAATGGTTCCATGAAAGAAAACTAACACATATATATAATCTATAACACACAATACTAATAAATGATAATATACCGTGGGAGAGCCACGCTTCGGCATGAATGGACCGGCTCGACCGGAATGTTACCACGGCCTCACAGAAAACCGGTGTGAAACAGTGCTTGCGCTGTGTTTCATCGACTGAGTGAGAATACCGGAGGCCCATACCCCAATCCCTCCCCCTTTCCCCCTCCCTATCCCCCAAAAGCCGGCAACGCACCTGTGACACCTCTGGTGTTACGGGTGTCCATGAGCGGCGGTAATCGTTTACCATCAGGCGATACGTCTGCTCGTTTGTCCCATATACCATAACAAAAAATATATAATAATTATTTGCACGGGAATTAATTCAATCACTTATTTAAAGGTATTACATACTTCTGTTCGTTTATACTCAAGCTTCTGTGCCATTTTTGTGTGTTACATCAAAAGGAAAAGGGATTTTTCTTATCTAATGAAGATGCCGACACTCACTTTCTCAGTAACGAATAAGATTATAATTAAACGTGGCATAACCAAACCTCGCTTCCATAAATGTGACTCAGTTAGTTATTTCGGATTACTTGGAAATATTATAACACTGCTATATAAATCAAATGATCGGGAAGAAACATCACTTTATTGCGGTAAATACATTGAAATATGGAAAAATACAGTAAATTTTTTATCAATACTAATACTATAATTTCCAAAGTTATCCTATCTGTCTCTTGGCTAAATCACTGCACTGTTTTTAATGAAATTTGGTATGGAGATACTTTGATTCTTGAAGAAGGACATAGGCTACTTTCTATCGCAATAACAAACTCACACGCGGGTGTGTGTATGCGTGCGTGCGTGCGTGCGTGCGTGCGTGTGTGTGTGTGTGCGTGCGTGCGTGCGTGCGTAGGTGCGTGGCGTGCGTGCGTGCGCGCGTATGTGTGTGTGTGTATGTGTGTGTGTGTGTGTATGTGTGTGTGTGTGTGTGTGTGTGTGTGTGTGTGTGTGTGTGTGTGTGTGCAGACAATACAACAGTACAGCTACCATGGTAACCCACACCATGGCGGCGTAGTGAAATTCGTCTACATCATTGAGCCTATTATTTTCTTGTTTTAGCAAAGTCATTACGTGGTATAAACCTTTTAAGTTATTGGTATATAAGTAAATAAATAGCGGTTTTCACCAGCTTTTTTGTTGTTAAAACTCAGTTGGGTAGAAGCATAAAAAGGTCTGTTGTTACATTATTTGGGTTTAATGTTAGGTAAGCTTAATACTGTCTGCGTATATATATAAATGATGTATCAAAATATAAAACTGACATATTTATATCCCTTTCTCCGCAGCAGAGACGAGTATTTTTCTGTATTTTTTTATTTGTGTTTATTTACTACATAATATAAAATTGGCTACTAAAATTTACACATGCCATACGCGGTCGGCTGAACCCATACTAGACAGAGTTTTTACTTTTAAATAAATATATGGAGTAAATATCGCCGCTCATGGATTCCTGCTACTCAACAGGGACAGATAAAAGTGCATTTTTCGCAGTAAAAAGCGAGTATTAGCGAAAGGTAACGAGTATTAGCAAGGCCTCGTCGTTCCTTAATTTCCATTAATCTGGTTAAAAGCATAAAAAATGCTTAATTTGCTTGTGTTTTCATTCCGGGAGAATCGAAGGTGGTGCGTACAACAGGCGCGCCGCCTCTTGGAAGTTTACACCCGGGCCGTGACCAACGTGTCATCGGTGTAGCTAAATTACGCCCAGGCCGGGGGGAGACGCCCTCGAAGGACCCAGTCGTACCCCACGTTCCACAGGTATGGTCCTAGGAGAGACCCTTGCGGAACGCGGCACGACGTAGGTCGCTGTCTCAAGACGCCCTCTGGGACCTTGTACGCGTTGGTACGTTCCTCTAAATAGTCTGCCAATAGATATCTCAGGTACTCTGGCACCCTGAAGTAAGGGAGTGCTTCCGTGATGCAGCTGAACTGCAGACTATTAAGTGTGTTGACGATGTCCAGAGACACTACTCACAGCTCACTGCCTCTTCAGTCACGGTCCTCAGATGCATCATGGCATCGACCGTGGAACGCCCTTCTCAGAACCCGAATTGGTTGTCTGACAGGTCGGAGCCCACCTCGCTGAGGTGCCATTCGATGCAGGCAGAGAGGACCCCTTTTAACAATTTTCTCGCTTCGTCCCGCAACACGATGGGCATGTAGGCCGCGATCGAATCTGAAGGCGATCCCGGCGGTTCCTCAGTAGGACCAGGATAGCGGAGGCTCATACCCTAACCCTTTCCATGCTCCAAAGGACAGCGGTGGCGATGGTCTGTTGCACAACCTCCATAAATAATTAATAACACAATTAATTTAAAAGATAGATAGGTGAAACACATTTAAACTAGGTAACATACAATTACGTGTCATCAATCCACAAATATTGGCTATATACCCACCAATTCATATTTAAACAGAGTATTTGTACTAGCATTATTGTTATTTTGGAATGAGGACAATTGTATAGCGTCGCCACAATGAAATGCGATTGTATGATAACAATTTCTGTTGAAAATTATACAACAAATCAAATGATAAACATAATAATGGTTTAGAGAAATAATTAATAGATCTTTTTACCCGACTGCGAAAGAGGGAGGGTTATGTTTTTCGAGTGTATGTATAAATGTATGTATATATTTCTTTGGCACACCCTAGAGACTAAACGGCTTGTCAAATTTTAATGTGAGTGATGTCAATAGATTGTTCTTAGTCGTGAAAATTGCGTTATGACACACATTGTTCATTAAATTTTAAAAAAAACTATTTTAAAGGTTTTTGCAGTCAAAATGTAATCTCAAAAAAAAAGTTTTCAAAATACATCGATTGTTGCATCAAAACAAAGAATTTTTAACGGTAATTACGAATATATATATAACTTTTAGGTTGTATATGTGATATTGACGTGGTCTGGTTTTATTTTTGCAAAAAAAATTCCATGTTTAATATAAAAACATTACAGACCTGACTAACTACCTCATCAACGTAAGACCCAAACCACTGGGACAACAACAATGACATGAGAATGAAATTCTTTACATCTGATGCTTCTAATGTTAAAAACGTGAATAATAAAAAAGTATTTTTCGAAATTTCTATTTTAGGGGGTTAAAATAACTTGTGTCCGTCATTACAACAATAGAAACCTGAAATAAAAAATAGTGACGTGAGAAAAGCCGGTAGCTAGTAGATAATTAAAGTGTTATATACAATTGAATTCTGCCAAAGTTTAGTATAAATAAGTTTATACTACTTACATATAAAATTATCATTTTTATGTGATATTGTCTCTACCCTGCTTGATAGAAAACAAGAAAAAAATCCAAGACCCATTATCCTCATTGCAAATTCAGACAATGCAATAGTATATACTGCTGAAACACACACACTACTGTGCTTTTTAAAATGCTTTTGCTTCATTGGATGAAAAGCAAAAACAATTGTCAAGTAATATCACAAAATTAACATTGAGTTGACGATAAATTTGTAAACCAATAATACAATAATACTGCTTAATCTATCCAACCTTTACATTGAATAAACCCCATCGCCTCTAATATTGCCCATAAACTTCAGCCCTATAAAATTATGACTTCCAAAATCAAATTCCCATTCAAACCTTTCTGGAAATTCCCATTGAGTATCCCATAAACTCCCATTAGTCACATCGTCGTGAAGAGATAATAAACCATTTACTGGAGCGTTAAAATGTTTACGAGCTTTTCCATTAAGACGTTGCTTGAGATGCGAATGCTTCAATACAAGTCGTTAAAGTCAGGGTTATGAGTTACAATTAATGTGTTATGACTTGACTTGATAGATGACTTTAAGTCGTATTTGGAATATGTGATTGACCTTATCAAACGTTACTTTCAATTTGGTTCTTAAAATAAAGCGCGATCTCAGTGCCAGCTATCACTGTGTGTCATTTTAGAACTCACTAATTATATTTCAGGTGAATTTCCAGGGTTTTCTTCTCTGGAGTGTACCTGGTTCCCCGGCTCCTAGTACCTAAGACGGCAATCAGTTTTAGTCAGTTCGAGTACGACATGCCATCGAGTGTACACGGCACATATACTAAAATATATATTTTTTTATAATTTTTATCTCTCTATTTGTTTGTTACGGCTTCTCTCTGGAACAGCTGCACCGACTTCTGATGATACAAAAATAATTTATGCTACTTTTTTAGACTGATGTCGACCCGCGACGTTATCTGGCTGAAGAATAACAACGCGGGATTCAGCTAATTATAAATATGAATATGAAATAAAATTATATTTTGGGGTATGGGCCTTCGGTATCACTAAGTGAAAAGCAGCGCAAATGCTATTTCATACCGATTTCTGTTAGACCCTGGCGAACAGGTCCATTCATACCGAAGCGTGGCTCGCGGTAATACTCTGATTTATAATATTTATTTTATTGATATTTAACTCTTGACGCAAATAGGACGGGATGTCTTCTTTCTTAAGTTCTCCAAAATTGTTGGGCCGACGTTGACTAATTTTATAGACAATTTTCATTTTAGACCTGCTGTAAATTTTAGAAACATTTGAGTTTTTTTTGCAATTAATATTCGTAGGAGCGAGTTTCTTATTTAATTCGTTACTAGAACTGAATATTAAATAAACTTGAGACTTTTTAGTACAAGCTATATTTAATAAGAAAGTACATAACTAGATGTCGGTATTAATTAATGTTCTAGAGTCTGAAAAACTGCTAACTTTCTTCTTTCGCTTGAAAGAACTTTGGACCGAATTAGCGTCTCATTTTTCTCAAAGCATTCTTTGTTCTCTAAACCAAAATGATGGCTTAAAGAGTTTTCTTTCATTATATACATTTATATTGAACGTTTTTAACCTTGTCACCCTCGTATCTCTTTTTCTAAGAAGTTAAAAATGTATAGTCTCCAGATGTTTTCATTTTATCTTTTTTTTTCTTTTAAAAAGTTAACATCAAGAAAACTCATCCTGTGTCGTGGAGGGCTCTACAAACGCACATGAAACGGACACAAAGAACACCCAGACTCTGAACAGCAACTTGTCGATTGCACAAAGTGTTATTCCATGGGGGATTTGAACCCACACCACTTGGCGTAGTAGAAAATGGCGTAGCGACCGTATAAACTACTAGACCAGCCGTGCAGTCAATATGATCTATATATCCTATTTGTATAGAAAGAGGTGCGTATTTTTCAAACACCCATATTTTGTACAATGTTATTTTAACGCTACATTATTTCTAGTAGTAGAATGACAGGAAAATAATTTATCTACTTAATTACAAGATAGATATATTGTTTCTACGGATAATAAGTAAACAATGGACTGCACATATTGTTTTTCCGAGTCTGGGTGTGCTTTGTGTACGTTTCGTGTATGTTTTCGAAGTCTCCCGCGATACAAAAATATTCCATGTACTAGAGATGGCTTTAAAAACAAAAACTATGTAAACATGTCAAGATCTCCAACTACAAGTATTTACGAAACACTACGAAGCTCTAAGCACGAATCACACTTGATTTTTTTAGGGTTCCGTACCTTTACAGGATCAAAAACGGAAAAACGGAACCTTTACAGGATCACTTTGTTGTCCGATTGTCTATCCAGACCTTTTTTTCTTAGGAATGCGTCAAGGTGAAGTTCATATTAAATACTGAGGTCAAAAAGCTGTAAAAAAATCAAACTTCTAAGACAACACAATCAGAAGACATAGCCGTTTATGCTGCGAATTTTCGACAGTCACAAACACTCACTCGCCTGCAGGTACTCCCCGTGAACTCAGAATCTTGAAATTTGGTACGAAGCAACATCTTACAGTACAGATATAGGAAAAATTGCGAGAAGCATAAATTTTATTTATATGTCTATAGGTTTGTACGGAACTCGCACTTGACCGGCTTTTTCTCAGTAAAATTTTAATTATATTTATTTCAATAAATGACTGGTCCATAAGTTCAAAGTCGCTCAGCGTGCTATGGAGAGGGCTATGCTAGGCGTTCCTCTAAGGGATCGCATCAGAAAGAAGGTGATCCGACAAAGAACCAGGGTCATCCACGTAGCCCACAGGATCAGTAAGCTGAAGTGGCAGTGGGCTGGCCACATTTGCCGAAGAACCGATAACCGTTGGGGTAAACGAGTTCTTGAGTGGAGACCGCGTCTCGGCAAACGTAGTGTAGGACGTCCACAGGCCAGGTGGAGCGATGATTTGCGTAAGACGGCTGGCAGGAGCTGGATGCGAGAAGCCATAGATCGGACTAGGTGGCATGAAATTGGAGCGGTCTATGTCCTGCAGTGGACTGCGATAGGCTGATGTTGATGATGATGAAATAAAATGACATTAAAAGTCGTAACGTGTTCAAGTTAATGTATTCTAGAACCTATTACACACAATACTATACGTATTCTAGAATTTATTTATATACGTATTTTAGACCCTAGTAAAGTATTTAAATAAAAATAATAAATTCTCAAAGTAACATTTACATAACGGTATTTTAACACTTTATTTGTTATTGAAAATTAATTGGACGTTTTAGTAAATTACATTTTGTTTTACGTCACTTTAGACGGAGTCTAAGTGATTGATAACACGAGTGTTATTTTAATGGCGTCTGGAAAATTTCGCAAAATGAGATGTCTGACATTTGTACATTTTATTTTTTTATGTAATAGGGCGCTTACGAGCAAACGAGGGTTGGGGTATGGAACTCGTACGGTACTTGCACTCGGTCGCGCGGAGGGAATTGAGTCCCGCCTGCCACCACTGCGACTGCAGTGAGGACTCTGTCCAACACACGCTAGCGGTGTGCCCTGCTTGGGCGCCGCAGCGCCGGGCCCTCGCTGCAGTCATTGGAGGAGATCTCTCGCTGCCGGCCGTCGTACGATCCATGGCCGGTGGTGAGAGCAGTTTTACCGCGGTCGCGGCCTTCTGCGAGGAAGTCATCTCGCAGAAGGAAGCGGTTCCCGGATCTCTCTCGTCTCAGGCACAGAGTGGCACACCGTTCGGTTCCAGTCAGTTTGATTCCAACACACCGCCCCGCCACAAACCCCGGTGGTGTGAAGGCCCAAGGGGGTTTCCACACGTAAAAGAAAAAAAAATGGAACTCGTACGGTATCGCAGGCGTAGGTGCTGTTTCACCTACTGAGGCCGTGGTGTCGTGCCGAATCGTGGCTTTCCCACATATTGTTGTTTTGTATACCTATTCGTAACTAAAATTAGAACAGTTTTATATATATATATATATATATTCTGAAACCTTACTCTTTTCGAATAAACAATAACATCTTTTGAAGTTGATGTTAATGGAAAAGGACTTTGAAATTATAGTCGTGATGAACTAAATGCTTTATATCTTTACTAGGACTTTTTATATGTTGCCAAATTTAAATTGCTATGTGGACGAAAATAATATCCCACTAAAGTAGAAACGCTAAAGAAGACTGACAGTAAACATGTACACACTTTTTGTTTAACATATACTCTCGATTGTCGACACTCATTGAAATTCGTGCTAGATTAAAATACACTTGTTCTATAATTTTAATTAACTTAAGCCCCGGCTGATTTCACCCTATGGGCATTATCAAGGGTTACTGGCCTATGGCTCCGGACGAGAAAAGTTTTTTTTTATACCAAGTATGGTTTTGTAGGAATGGGGGTGTCACTGTACACTGTTTTATGGGTTTATAAGACTCCACGGCTTAAATGGCAGTCATCTTGAACTAAACATCTGTCTCGTCAGAATGTTTGCAGATCTTATACACTAATACGTGTAAAACAGCGATAGCGCGATCTATCTATCTGTTTTGTAACAGCTCCATCTAGTGAACGAAAAGGAAACCAATGTTGAAACTTATGATTTTGATCTCACTTTATTGATGTTCGGCTTAACAATGCAAAGTCTTCTTTTGTTTTCAATAGTCTATCTTTATTTAAAACTGGAATAAGTATATGTACACAAAGAAGTAAATAAGAAAATTATATATATATATATATACTTATGTTTTGATAAGATTGTTTCAATATTCTTTTGATGAAATGACAACCAGCTAATCAGCTATTTCTGCCAATTTCATGTGTTTAATGTTTTCAAATCTTAAGTCTTCGAGTCTTCAAGTCTTTGTCGTGATGAAAATAATGGTATAAAATATGAAAAATGTGGACGAGATGAAATCGTGGTTGCTAGCATAGTAATGTGCCCGAATAAAAACCTTAAAATCAGATTTATTTTAACTTCTAGTGTCAAATATCACTTCATTATTCTGGTTTTTATTTCAGATAAGTTCATTGTGTGTAAATGTATACTGTATCCTTAGCTTCACCTTTTAATTAGTGTAAATTGTTTGCCGTCTTTTTTGTAATGAGATGATTAATGAGTTTTTTCTAGAAACATCCTAATTTACAGTTTAATATTTTTATTACTTTGCTTAGTAAGTACAGGATAATTACATGAAATATAATTAAACAAGTGTTTCAACAAGAATTAATTGTTATGTAATTAAATGTTTCTTCTTACTCAAAAATCCCACTCTAATAACATTAAATTTTAAATATCATACCACTGTTAAATTTTACACTTATTTGAAGCAGTTTCCATTGCGTACTTCAAGCATGAGGTCTCACTGTACAAATAAATAGGTACCAGGTTTCGAAAGTAGTTTTATTTTACATAAAAATAACAATAAATTATTTGCTTTAGAGTTGATTGTTTTTTCTTACTACAACAATATTTATTTGTCCATTCTAGAGATGCAAGCGTATGAGCTCTCTTGTTATGTACACCTTTTTTTGTGCGGAAATTCCTCGGGTATAACCAACTGCTGGTTATGTGAACTTGAACCGACTAAGGTACTAGAAACCGGGGAACCAGGTGCACGGGCAAAAGAAATTCCTGGAACCCGCCTACTGTTTATAGGTGTCCCCCTCCTGTGTAGGAACCCTGACACTGCGATTCAATTCAGAAAATGGCGTGAGTACTTCATAGCGATCGCGCCACCACCCCGGCCTGCTTCTGCTAGGGTGACCGGTGGCCTCATCTGTCACCATCAGGCTTGTTGATACGTACACCTAAGCACAGATATAAAGGAGTGATGATTGAGCTCTGTTTGCCATGGAACCTCTGAACCGATTTTGTTATGTACGAAAGCATTGCTCTCCAGCCATGTTCTTTCAGGTATCGATTATGAGATTGGAGAAAAATATATATTTAGTATCTAGTCGTCGTTCTTCATAATAGTACTGCTGACATGAGCAAGAGTATATGAAGCAGTAGAGCCATGCTTATTTCAGCATGAACTGACCGGCTCGACCGGAAAGGTACTATCCTCTCGCAGTAGGAAAACCTAACATGACAGCATTCGTTCTATCGAGCTTCATTGCTGAGTGTAAGACCGGGGACCCGAGTGAAGAATAGTGTGGGTCACACTGCTGCATTGTTGCATTACCTGCAATCGGAAAGAGTATAGTGACACTCTTGAATTTTGGTCATGCTTTCCATTCGGCAGAGTAGAGTCCTTACTCAGTACTTTGGAAGGCCCATATATAAAATGAATGTATTAGTTTCCTACACACAGTAATATTATTTCAAAACAAAACTAACATCTTCAAGTATCATTAAAGTCTCGTATAGATACGGCAAAAGTTCTGTAGCCACCACACAATCTCTCGGAATTTGCATATGCAAGTAGGTGCTCATGGATACGTAATTTGAATACAGATTTGTTTTACCTTCGTACGCCTTTGATCCTATAGGATAAACAACTGGGAACCACGTCGTGAGTAGCGTTACATATAGAAATTATGATATACATGAATAAACAAGTAATTATTTAAAAAAAAAACCGCATCCGTCAATGCCTATCGTCTATATTTAATCCAGTTTTTTTTTAAATCAGAGCAGTGGTTTTACCGTGGAAATAATTACTATAGCTTTTATAATATAAGTATGCATTTTATTTTTCTATATAACAAACAATAAAATTATTTTTAGAATCGGTTTAGTAGTAGTATCCTCTACAACCTCACAAACTGTACCTCTTTATAATTTAATTTAGTATATATTGTAACCGAAAACTGAATCAGTAATATGCAGGTCTTTGCAAAATTTTGACTATTGATCGGAACTGAAATTTAACTACACGAAAACTTAACAGACCTTTGGATGTATAATTTATCTGTATTTTATGTATCTGGGAGCCTATTGTATATTTATTTTTTATTAATAAGTCGTCATGGTGTCTGCATTGAAATTTTCACCAATCACAACTAAAATTTTAAACAAAAAAAAACAACTTCAAGAACTTGACCAAATAACTAAAATTACACAACGGGAAAAGCTCCAGCTTTCCAATAAAAAAAACGATCATCAAATTCGGTGCACCCGATCAAAAGCTACGAAGTAACAAACATAATAAAACTAATTAAAGTCGAATTAATAACCTCCTCCTTTTGTAAAGTCGGTATAAAATACACTGTATTTTATAAAGTTGAATAAAAGTCTCAAAATCTTCGCGAATTTCCATCTTGAAGTGATAAAAAATCCTGTTCTTAAATGAAAAAAAAAAGAATATTGTAGCTGTGATCAATAAATTATGTAAGTAGTACTATGGTTAAGTCTTTTATTCAAGTAAAGACTCCACAAAAGTAAAATTCTAAAATAAATTAAATTTTCTGCAAAACTAAGTATTTTTGATTCAAAGTCGGTCTCGATTCAATAATAAAGGAAAATAACAAAATACTCTAGAACCACATTCCCAAGTTTAAGCGGAAACATACTGCATTTAAAACTTTTCAAGAATTCTATTGCATTGGATTTTTATTTCGTTCTTGGAAATTTTTGCATTGAAAAAGTACAGGAAAACCTGGCAACCTGCCAAGAACCAGGTCAGAAAATAACTGGAAGTTCAACTGGTAAAAACAAGGGAAAACACGAAAAAATTCATTTTCTTTTAATCGTCTTGGTGCAGAGGCATGTGGATTAGTAAACTAATATGAGGCTTTATAATTTTATACTGCGTAATTTAAAATGAAAGCTAGGCGAAGTCAACATTCTCAACTCGATGAAGAAGCTTATAACTATATATTGGCTATAAGTCAAGTTCCACTAATTATCAACAGGAAATTTGGATTAAAATTTTGTTTTATATTAAAATACAGCTGTTCTTGTAAAGGTTGAACCTTCGTGGTATATATTATCCGGTCCAGTTTCTAGACCGGACAGCTTCGTTGGTCTAGCGATCAGCTTTCGGTCTTGCGTTCGATTCCCAGATTTTGTCAATATGTGTTGCTGTGTTTTTTGTTACAAAAATTCACATCAACATGCTCCGAGAACATATTAGTCTTTCGATTCCGGTTATCATAATTATCTATGGCATACATAATTGAAAAATTAGTGTCCCTTGAAATATACTGACAACTATTACAACTCATAAATTCAGTTCGCCCTCAGGGTTGCAGGGTTAGTAACACCAAAGTGTATTCCAACCCCACACATCTTTGTATAATTTTCACAATATATATTATTTTTACCCGACTGCGAAAGAAGGACTGTTATTGTTTTTCGAATGTATGTGTGTATATTTCTATGGCACGCCCTAGAGCCTAAATGGCGTGTCGTATTTTTATATGAGTGGTGTCAATAGATTCGACTTAGTTGTGAGAGTGGCTGGGTACATCAAAATGAGAAAAAAACAAAATTAAGAATTTTTGGTGCCAAGAGTAATCTCAAAAAAAAAAATCTCAAAATAAAATGTTTTCAAAATACGTCGAGTGTGGTATTAAAATGAAGAATTAGTGACGTTGATTACGAATATTTTTTACGTGTAACTCACATGATTTATTTTATTTAAAAAATTTACTTGTTCGCATTTCCTTTTTATTAAAAAGTAAAACTTCTAATTTGAAATTCCTCACATTATTTTCACTATAATCTTTTAACATATTTTAATAGTTTTCAGTTCTGAAACTTTTCCAATATAAGTTATGAGACAAACGAGATGGAGTTTACTGGAAAGTTCAGCCTTGACCCATGTTGGGGTTAACATTTCTATTTCTTACTGAAATATAAAAACTCTATATGGTCTAAATGGAGACCCACGCTTCGGCATGATTGGGTCGGCTCGACCGCAGTGATACCACGACCTCACAGAAAACCGGTCTGAAACAGCGCTTGCGCTATTTTTCATCAAGTGAGTGAGGATACCGGAGATCCGTACCCCAATCCCTCCCCCTATCCCCGTCCCCATCCCCCAAAGGCCGGCAACGCACTTGTGACACCTCTAGTGTTACCGGTGTCCATGGGCGACGGTAATCGTTTACCATTAGGCGATACGTCTGCTCGTTTGCCCCTTATACCATAAATAAATATATATATATGTATCCACCACTACAGTTTGTGGGAGACTGATTGAAAATAATGTATTTAGCGTAATATTATTTGCCTATATTTGGTAAATAATATTACACTAACTACTCTAATATGTGGTTCTTGAGTACGCTAATATGTTTTCTTAAGGTTTTATCACATGAATGACTGAAAATGGAAAATTTATATAATGTTGTATTTAAATGATAATGTTATTTTACTTTTACAGTGTAGGGGTATTAAGGGAGCAAACAAAAGACTTGGTTGTAAGTGTCTTTTTTTAAGGGAGAATTCTTTTTGCACCATACTCTCTGTGATGAAACGAAACCATGTGCGGGAACTCTTGGACCGGTCTTCTAATTAAGCTCAACAGCCTAATTCAGCAGGCGGAAGGAGTTCCAGGCAACATCGATTGCTTCTGGAGTCATAACCACGGTCAAGAACCACTTGAAACTCAGGAGTCATCCGCGTGTTTTCGCTCTCTCAGTGCCTCCAGCAGAATCAGGACCCATACCTCCTACAGGATTGGAATATGATAACCTAATTCATCTTCTCACATTCGCCTTTACAAAATAATTTAGTTTAATGTAATACATGTTTTTTAATAGTATGGAAGACTAACTTTGGTGTTCATTCTCTACTATCACGGTAATCATTGTTTAGGTTTTTTTATGTATGGCCTGGCCAAAATAACTCTATTCTACCTGCTGGAAAGCATAAGTAGAATCCAAGAGTGTTGGTCATCATACTCATTGAACGAATGCAGACAATGCAACAATGCAGCATGATGACCCACTCCATGGCGTAGTGATGCTTCTGCATCATTGGGCCTCCGGTCTCGCACTCATCAATGAAACACGACATCATATATATATTATTATGCCTTGGTGGCCCAGCGGTAGCGTATGCGACTGCTGTTCCTGAGGTCTCGGGTTCGATTCCCGGGTCGGATCAAATGTTTGTATGATCTGCAAATATTTGTTTCGGAGTTTGGGTGTTTTCTATGTATGATATGTATGTATTTACAAAAAAAATATATATATGTATTTATATCAGTTGTTTAGTACCCATAACACAAGCTCTGCTTAGTTTGGGACTAGATGGCATTGTGTGTTAGATGTCGGAAATATTTATTTATTTATTTATTTATTTATTATGGCTTTCTATTGGTAAAAGAATTTTTAAAATCTGTTATGTAGAATATTGCCCTCTGCAGCCCCGGGATCTTCACCTCTTTTTTATATTAGCATAGCATAACAAGCAGACAGCTGAACCCAAGACTCTGCGATGACTAGTATGTTGTTTGCCATAAAAAGCCCAGATTAACTTAATCTTTGAAATATGACAGAGAATAAAATTTCCATTGGCTCAGAAACCATTACAACTATCGCTAAAGTTTACTTGAATTCCCGTAGGTATTTTTCATTTCACACCAGTCAGTTACGATCGGAATATATTTGTCAGTCAATGTATTACCCAACGGAGCTCTTCTGATGTATTAGTTTAGTATTACATCATACAATATTGAAAATAAGTCTTCTGGGTACACGCCCACTACCAATTTTAGAGAGGGCTTAAGAAATATCGTAGCTTCAAATTTCACAAGTCTGATAAAATATTATATTACTCTTTGAGAAATGTATACTGCTTTAAAATATTTTGTTTTTGACCTTCGTACATACGCTAACACATATTCGCTTTTATACTTTTAAACTAAACTAAACTTAGACAGTAGTATATAATATAACTTAATTTTGGGTTTTGTGTGTGGCGCTTTCTATATTTTCTTATATAAGCACATTATTGTGTATTATTATACTGTAACACTAGCTGCCAACTGTCTTGATAGATGGCGTTGGGATCGAATTAGATCGCACAATGGTTCACTCCCAGCTCCAATATATAAGGACGTGTAATTCAATGTGAGCAATCAACTTCAAATGAGGTAGTGTTTAGTGCTCACAATATTAGGTCTCTAATTTTATTGCTTAATCTTAAAACTGCTGAGATGAAGCGAGTGTGTACGCATACGGGGACTGATTGTAGCGTTGTATTTTAACCCACTCAATTGTCAATAAACCTGCCTTTCTACGAAGACCTTGTGTATTGTTTCCTATACTGTCTTAAGACCCGTCCACATGCTTTGTGTTTGCCACAAATACCAAACACAACAAGAAAAGTTCCAAACGTCCCAAAAATCACCAAACACAAATAGTCGTCCTCACACTTGTCGAACTTACCAGTAGTATCGGCCGTTTCAGAGATTACCCGGAAAAAACAGACAGACAAACAGACGAAAATTGTGAAAAAAAAAATTGATATATGTGCCGTATATACATACATATATTACCATTTGGTAAAAAGCGGGTATTTCAATATTAAAAACAGACACGAGTTAAAAATAATGATATCGTGTTCTTTTTTAATTATTTTTGTACTTGTTTTCTTCTATATATATATATATATATATATATTTATATATACTAGTGTATAGGTAATTTAGGGACCGACAGTTTGGACAATAGCAAACAAGTAAAATTATTTTTAAAAAACCGTCCGTTTATTAACATTACTTTTGATGTTGGGCACATAAAATCCTTAATTTTGTTTTTTTTTTTTAATTTTGATGTACGCTGTGTCACTCACGACTAAGATGATCTATAGCCACCACTCTCATAAAAAACATGACAAGCCGTTTAGGCTCTAGGGCGTACTAAAGAAATATACCACTACAATCAGCAAACCTTCAAGAAAGAAGAGCGTACTCCTTCTTAAAAGGCCGGCAACGCTCTTGAGAATCCTCTGGTGTTGCGGGTGTCCATGGGTGGCAGTGATCGCTTAATATCAAGCGATACGTCTGCTCGTATGTCACCTATATCATATAAAAAACCCTCCTTCTTTCGGTGTCGGGTAAAATTCAATACATGTTCATGCATACTAATGCTTTCACCAAGCGGTAATTGAACTTTGATTTTCTATCGCCAAATACGGCAAAGACGTTTTGTTTTTTACTGGGTCTTTCCTAGTTCCATAAGTCGGTGTGTTTGTAAGTACTACCTGGAGTAAAGAAGTAACAATAGTGCAAGTGCGTGAGAGAACTTAGTCCCAAAAACAAGTAAATAGCCGAAAACCAACAAGTTTCTAAGAACATTTTCTTATATTTACAAACTAATAATTCATCCGCCTACACTAATCGCGTTGACAAAATATTTTGAACGGATAATATTAGACCGCCCAAGGCAAATCGTGTACTGAAACTATATTTATAACTAACCAATTTATTCGTAGCACTATATTATCTAAAGAATCCATTTATTCTATATTTATCTTTTAACAATTCGGAATTCTGAAAGTAGTACACTGTTTTCATGTACCAATCCCCTCGAGATGTTGCCACAGCATTGCTGTGGGCGGTGTATCAGAATCGAACCGACTAAAATCACACTGTAGACTCATCACACTATCATCTATACTAAGTGGGACATGAACCCACGATGACTTAGAAATCAAAGCAACCAATAGACCAAAGTCATCATCACATCAGCTTTTAACAGTCCACTGTGGGACATAGACTTCTCTTGCGAAAGGAGGTTTTGACCTGCTATACGACGCTGTTCATGGTTGCCATACTGCTCTTTTTTTTTCTTTTTTTTTATATTTAAGCTGCCAAAATGACTCTGCCCTGCCTGATGGAAAGCATGAGCAGAATCCAAGAGTGGTGGTCACCATCCTCAATGCGAAAAAGAACAATGCAGCATGGTGACCCACACTATGGCGGCCTGGGGGGAAAGGGGGATGGTGAGGGAGATAGGGGGCGTTGGATTGGGGTATGGGCCTCCGGTATCCTCACTCACTCGATGAAACACAGCGTAAGCGCTGTTTCACACCGGTTTTCTGTGAGGCCGTGGTATCACTCCGGTCGAGCCGGCCCATTCATGCCGAAGCGTGGCTCTCCCACGGTGAAACGCTGCGCTGGTTGATATAGATTTGTTTCAAATTTTCTTCCTCGTTTCAGTGATGTTGTCTGGCGTAGATCTCTCTTAGTCGCCTCTTACGATATCCGTGAGATAAGTAAGGTGGCTGCTCACCGTATTCGTAATCGGTCACCACAAGCACTATACCCACAGACAATTCTTCTGAAATCTATTTTAGTCTCATTGGAAGTGAATAAAAAACATTCATAACAGTCGAAGTTCGACCGCCAGACAATGTCTTAATAAAACAACAAACCGAGCTTACATTCTAAACATGGCGTTATCGATTTATCATTATCGTGTAGCTGCCCTTGAAAGTCTAGTAAACCTCGCATTTGATACTTTATTACGCTGCTAATAAACTCATCAATCATATCTGTTTATCTTTGTTCATTTGAACGGACAAGCCTTTTGTGTATATTAACGAACTCATAACAAATACAAAGTAAGTATTCGGATAAGTTGTTAAGAGTTCATTGCCGTGTCTATCACGACAAGCAAAATAAGCCAAGTAGTGCGAAGTACTATAAATTTAATGAACAATTACTAGAGAAGTTAAAAAGCAAAATAGTTTTAATGCAATAAAATTACAAACAAGTCGTTTTTTGCCCGTGTTTTTGTAAAAGATTGGTGAAAAATGAGTTGCTTCTAAACCCGTTACCATGATCGCCACCATGACTAGAAATGGCGAGACTGCTGAGAACTGCGGACTGTGGCTTATGTTGCAGATACATGGAGATTTAGTGCCCATAATCACCACACTAGGCAGGCGGGCTGGTGAACATAGAGCGAAGTTCTTTGCACCGGTGACGCTGCTGCCCTACATCGGCTAATTTACATTTAGTTACGCTTGTTGGGATAAGTGTATCGCCATCGGTCGGTTGCCAGAGCGTCGATCATGGTTCAGCGGGATGTATCGCGTGTAGGTGAGATTGGCTAGGCGAAAGATTGGGTTGGATAGTTAAATCCCTTACGTATGAACAATAAACGAAAACGAATAATAAGGTATTTAACCAGTGCACCCTATTCGTGATGACGTACGGAATCGAGACGTGGACAGTTACTGGTATACAAGTTTATCATTATAACATAATTAATTGACGACTCTCTCTTCTTATTCCTGAACTTATGTTTAGTATATGAACCTGTGTCACCAAATTTGAACTCGTGTGTTCATTCTCCCGTAAATGGGGCAAACACTGAACATAATGTCGAGTCTTAAGCATCCTTAATAGGGCAGTGATGTGAAAAGAATTACGAGTGTTGGACTTTGAGTTGTTTCTTCTATGTAAATGAACGAATTTACATTTTTGTGCATACACTCATGACTGTTTTTAATAATCTGTAACTGTCCTTAACTAGTTGATAACAATAGTAACCCAAACTTGGTCACTAACCACAGGCAACTCAATCTATGGAAATAAATAAAATGGAAGAATCAGTTTATGATTTCAAATTAACAGCTTTTCACTTAATGCATTGGAATATATTTACTGTCTTTACTTGCAACAATAATTTTTTTCAAGATGTATAGACTTTCACTAGTAGATATCTGATAATATGGGACTAATCCACCCCACCTAACTCCTGTATACCAGAATTAACAGCAATGAGCTATAACACTCGGGACGTCCCAGGAAAAATTATATTATCTTGGAACCCGCAACGAAATTAATTTGAAGAAAACTGTAGGAGTTAGAAAAGGAATTACAAATATACTACGGCCACTTCCCTCCTTTGCGAAGCGGGAGACAACATGAAGACAAAATAGGCAGACACCTTTTCAAACCGGGGCGAACCGCGAAAAAAATATTTGTAAAATATTTGATTTCTATAGCACGTACGGAAATTCACCGCAGTTGACACAATATCCCACAGTATGCCGCACCAGATGTTATTTGTAAGCTATTTACAATGAACGTAACAAAATAATGTTACGTTCATTGTACTAAAGACTACATTCCCAGAGGACATGATAGGCCCACTGTTCACAGCTAAAATCTGGTGTTGAGCATTGACATAACGGTGAATCGATAAATTTAAATAAGTGTAGCTCTTTAAGTTACCATGGCCTGTAAGACATTGAGCAACACATTGATCCACCTCGAGCCATGCCTCTTCAACCGTTTGCAAACAGATGAAAATAATTGTTAGAAGTGGCGGCCTTTAGATGATTCATGCTACCATTGTTGCTATTCATCCATGAGGCTGTATAGACATTGGACTGCTATTGAAATAATCTTATAATTTTATTGCGGTCTCGTACGCCCAAAAAATCATATACCATGTATTGTAGTGTGTACATAGCTGCCCGTCTTTGCACCTCGAGTCTCCGTGCTAACTGTTCTATATGCCTTACGCAAGAAAATCAATGCAAATCGTTGGGCTTGTAATAGTTTGCGAAGGATAGCGCCTACCAGTCGACCCATAGAGGAGCACCATACCAAATAGAACCCAATGTCGCAGTTGATATTAAGTAAATATATGTATTCGGTAATGTATATAGGCTTAATATTATAATTATTCGTTCGATATTTAATTAGTTTCCTATTCTAATACACATTATTACCACAATGCACCTACTTCCTGCCTTCTCAGTGTCACCCTTTGGTTGACTGGTAGATAATGCTTTGGGCATTAAGTTCGCCAATTCAAATGTGCAATATCCTCGTCAGTGCAAAGAAACTTTTTTTAGACTTAACATTAAATGTTCTAATATGTTCGATAAATGAAAAGATTTTTCTATAACCAATCCCAAATAACAAACCGAGGTTCTATTTAAAATAGTAACATTTTCAAATTTAATACACGGTGGTTATTTGAGGTGGCTGGAAAGTTTTGTTTGATGCAAAATTCAACCGATTACGCACACCCCAAAGGGATACTAAGTTCAAACATCTATTAGCTAGTATTTTAATTCGCGTTCTAGTATCAGATTCTACCAATAATAAACCGCCATTCGCATACGCAGTTAGGGTATACCTCTGATAATATAAGTAGTAACTTAAGCCATCTTATATCAAGTTCAACCTTTTTTTGATCAAATATTAATTAATATAAACACAGTTGTGATGGCTTGTCTATCGAAAACCAGTTGTGACAATTTCCAAATATTTTTTTTTTATGTAATAGGGGGCAAACGCGAGCAGACATATCGCCTGATGGTAAGCGATTACCGCCACCCATGGACACCCGTAACACCAGAGGTGTCACAAGTACGTTGCCGGCCTTGTGGGATGGGGAGGGGAAGGGGGATGAGGGGAAGGGTTGGATTATGAGCCTCCGGTATCCTCACTCACTCGGTGAAACACAACGCAGGTACTGTTTCACACCGGTTTTCTGTGAGGCCGTGGTATCACTCCGGTCGAGCCGGCCCATGCATGCCGAAGCGTGGCTCTCCCACGGTGATTTATTTATTACAATTAACTTTTAACATATTTCTATTCGTTTCACTCTATTGCTAACCAACTAAATTTAGTTCTAAATGTTGGTTTTCTATGTAGAGAATATGCCTAAGTAGTCTTGCTTAATTATTTATATACACCTTCCTGGCAACAAGTATAAACATGTAAATCAATATAGGTAAATACACCGAGCTTATAACTAATCGAAATTGGTAGCAAAATAAAGGTTATTTATTAAGTAATCTAATTGGTTTTCCTAAGAAAATAAAAAACAAAAGCTATGAAAATTATTAAAAAAAAAGGTCTTGACAGTTTTGCCATAGGCAAGCCATCAAAGATGTGTTCATTAATTAATAAAATTTCAAAAAAGTTAGATCTTGTTATCAAATGGGTGTAAGTCGATATTCACCGGCTCTTAAACCATTAGATTGCTTTTTCCTAAACTACCTTAAAACGGAGCTTAGCTAGCAATAAAAATAAGAGCTCTGAAAGAAATTTTAATAACATTAACCCAGAAGAAAAGACAGTAGTACTCCAACAAAACGACAGTGCAATCAATTTTCATACAACCAAGTCCTTCAAAGATTTACCTCAAGTCTTGATAAACGACGGTGTTTTGTTCAACAAACAGGCCGCAAGTTAAGTCCCGTTACGATTCATTACCTGGAAGAAAATGAAACTTAGGTTTGAAATCTTGGTTGAATTTAAATAGCTTTAATTAGTTATCTATATAATCTTATTAAACTTGACTGCACGTATTGCGCAGTTGGTTTAAACGGTATGGGTAATATACTGCATTGTTTCATTGTCTGCTGTTCACGCATCGTTGTTATAATGGCTGCTACCACCACCACGCACCGCGCGGCCAATGAGGGACGGTTGCATACTTCCCAACCGCCTCGATGGCACATTACATTGTTACATTCGCTTCATTACTGTCGTCAACTATTTTTCTGTTATCTCAAGTTCAAGATTATAGACAATTGCTGTACAAAGAAGATCTTTTATTCATCTCCGAACATCTGCATTAACAATGAATGTGGTGAACTCTATTTTTAGATTACGGACACATGTCAAAGATTGATGGGTCATGTGAACCACCTGGAGATCTTTTTAGAAAGATACAGGACCACAAAACAATAATATTCAGCACAGCCGTCACTTGTAAGCTAACGGAAGAGGGTAGCAACCCTCGATCTTTCTCCCTTTTCATATGATATTGTACGGAGTTGCGGAAAAATGATTTATTTTTTAAGGAATAGCGGGCAAAGAGCAGATGTATCGCCTGATAGTAGACGGTTACCGCCGCCGATGGATACGCGCAACACCAGCGGTGTCACAAGTGCGTTGTTGGCCTCTGGGGGATGGAGGGAGGGATTGGGGTATTGGCCTTCGGTGTACCTACTCGGTGAATACCGCGCAGGCGCTGTTTCACACCAGTTTTCTGTGTGGCCGTGGTATCACTCCCAATGTGTATTATGGTTTTAATTCCCATAAGGTATAAAAAAACGGTGATTAAGAATATATAGATAACTTATATGTTTTATGTATGACATTGACGCAGTCGAGTTTTATTTTTTAATAAATAAACACTTGTTTATATCTAATAACATTAGGCTAGCTATTTGCTTAGTATTTAAAAGACGAAATTTTCAGTAATTTTAGAAATTATCTTAAGTAACCACTCTGAAACATTGAAACGGGCATAATAAAATGGAATATAAGTTTTTGCGCCTCATTTGAAATATCTCAAGAGAAAAACACAACATCGCATGCTACGCAAATTTCAACCGTAATTCTAGATCTTTGAAGCATACATTCCTATCCATTGCAATGTCAATATTTACATGTTGGCTACTTGGGTATTCTATCTACTCCAAGAAAACTTTTAAGCAAGTTACAAGGAATATTATTACCATATTTATGTCGAAGATTCTTAAAAAGGTATGGTCTGCTTTAGTTGTGAGAAAATCAAGATAAATTTTGAGTAGGAGGTCTATTATTATTTTTTACGATACATAGAGGGTAAACGAGCAGACGTATCGCCTGATAGTAAGCAATTACCGCCGCCTATGGACACCCCCAACACCAGAGGCGTCACGAGTGCGTTGCCGGCCTTTTAATAAGGAGTGCGCCTATTCTTCATTCTTCCTAATATGTAGGTCAGGATCGACCATACCGATAAAGTTAAAGGTAAAAATGCAACCTTAGCCTAAAAATGTATACAATTTGATATGACATGTTAATGGTTTCAACATGATTGGAAGACACACAAATTATATCTACAAAATAGACATACAATTTGACACAATTCAGAGACAAGAAGTTATTCATAGAGTACATATTATACAAAAAGAAGTGTTTATAGCAACTAATAAGTAAAGTTAGTTCATAATCGTTATCATCACCATCAGCCTATCGCAATCTATTGCTGGACGTACGCCTCTCCAATTTCGCGCCCCGTGGTTTGATGTAAAGTTAAAGTTTTAAAAAGTTTAAAAAGTAAATTAAGAGTAACTGCCATTAAACCCCCAGAACCTAAGTACAACGCGATATATAAGTATTGTCGAAAGACTGTGACTGTAAATTCACCATTCCCACAGATATTCGTATGGCAACTGGAACCAAAGTAATAGCTTGACGTGCTCTCCAAGACACGAAGGGGTCTTAATGTAAAGAGCGTACTCCTTCTTAAAAGGCCGGCAACGCACTTGTGACTCCTCTGGTGTTGCGAGTGTCCGTAGGCGGCGGTATTCGCTTACCGTCAGACGATACGTATGCTCGTTCCCCACCTATATCATAAAAAAATGTTTTAAGAATAGTTATCCATTCAAAGACTCATCTAGCTAGGTTTGCTTTATTTTTGTAAAATTTGAAACCTACTAGTTTGCCACTGACCCACGAGCCCCTCAAACTGAGCCACGCAACTCAAAAAGTATAATATTTTGTAATATACCGTCATAAATTATGCTGATCTGTATTTATTCCGCTGACCTTTACATATAAGTGCTTCGTCATTATTTTACAAAAAGATTACAAAGCAGGGTAACTTAGATAATATTCAAACCATCAAACGAGGCATTTAATCCCATTTCATATCGTAATTTGGTAAGAGATTTTACCCCCGTAAACCTTTGAGCCGTACCAACAAATGCCAGGGAATTCTCAATAAATTTTAAGTCAATAATATAAGCTGATAGGCTATCATTATTTCTTACAAAGGTTAACTTTAGTCATGGTACAAGTGATAAGAACAATGCGACTATTAATGTTAATGTAAATGACATTTCTAATGCAATGCTCTTTATTTAAAAATGATTTTTTAAAGGTATGGATCACCGTGGGTGAGCCACGCTTCGGCAAAGTCGTGGCCGGCTCGACCGTAGGGATACCACGGCCTCACAGAAAACCAGTGTGTGAATAAGTGCTTTCGCATACCTCAAATTTTCCCCACTTTCCTCCCTTCCCTCCTATCCCCCAAAGGCCGGCCACGTAAATGTGACGCCCCGGTATTGCGGGTGTCCATGGGCAGCAGCAATCGCTTGTCATCAGACGATACGTCGGCTCGTTTGACAATATTCTATTAAAAAAAACAATGACTTAGAAACTGATCGGGTTTGGCAAGTTGACTACTGAAATAAAAATTCACATTTATATACAATTTAAGGGAAATTATATAACCTTTATTCCCACAAAACAAGAAAATCGAATATACTGGAAAGATTATTTTAGCAGAAAACTTTTAAATAGTAGCTTATGAGAATTTAAATAAAAAAAATCCATTCTACAGTTAGATCTACTGCCTGTATACCACGGACTTTGAACGAAAAAAAAAAGATTTACATATTTCTTGTGTAACCCTTATAAAATCATCGAGATATATTATACACAATAGGTATATAATACAATAATTATCTATTAAACATACTTTATTGTTTTTAAATTTATTAGTAATATTGACTCCATAAACATGGATCAGGACTGATACTAAGTAGTGCATATCTCTCACAAAAAAAAATTATAATATTCAAATAGTTATTTGGTATCCTGCCATCATTTAATCCTAACTGTCGAAGTAATATTTTGTACGTATACCTTTAAACATTTTTATGACGCATTCAATTTACTGAAATAATATAGCTGTTCTTAGGATTTAATAGCATGCCTCTTCATGTCGTTTCAGTGAATTACACATAAAAGTTTAACGTTAAGAATGTTGATGTTATTTCTAATTCGATTTGTTTTACCATTAGAACCTTTTATTTCTTTTTTATTTACCAGAAAGAAAACTCCTGCACTATGATTATATTCCGTGTCGCCGGACACTTGAAAAATATACTTGAATTGTTCACACAAAACACCTAACTCAATACCAAAATTTGTGAGTCATACAAAGTGTTGTGCCACGTGAGAATCCAAACCACAGCACCAGTTAGCACCATTAGTTAGTTACCGATTTTTCTGTGATATTTTAAGATATTAAACTTCGAGTCTAATCGTGTACCTTACAACTTAACTTACTTAAAACTTAATAGAGTCTATTAAATATATTGGAGAGTTCTACATTCTTAGTAAAATGAAATATTTGAGAGTTTTCGCATTCATATCAGAATCTATATATATATATAAGAAGAAGGTGACTGACTAAGATACCCAGTGATCAATGCACATCATCCTGATATTTTGCATGTAGGTTCTTTTTATAATGTGAGTGAGCACTAAGAAAGGAATTTTGGAAATGCCACCCCTAAGGGAGTAAAATAGGAAATGAAAATAAAATATAAAATAAGCTAGTATGTCATATTATATTTAATTTGGAAAATAGTGTTATATGTATAATATGTTGTGGAAGGACGCCCACCAGGCCCCTCCAACACAATAAAAGGATCCTTTGGGCAGACGAGGTAATTAAGCCTACTGGGCGTATGATAGTAGGAAGTTCTATAACTTTATAATTAAGTTAAAATTGAGAGTTTCATGTCCCTTCGATACCAAGGATAGATACTCCGACCAGGTGAGGTGATGATTCACTCAGATAAATAAAGTGGAATAAACATTTAAAGTAAGTCATAAGGTAATAAATAAATATTATATTCCAACAACAAATAAAATAGCCGCGAGAGATTCAATCACGGAAAATAAAACCTTCAATTGGATTCAGTCGTGCAGAAAAAAATAATTGGGCGATCCTGGAAACGGAGAATTCAATTTTGGTATAAATAAGTATGTCTGTTTGTCATAAAATGAGGATAAAATATTTGCTTTAAATGAGTTCGCGCGTAGGCTGAAATGACTTCAATGTATTTGAATAAAATATCAGTCCAGAAAAGCCAAAGTTGAAATTAAGAGCACACTGTTTTATTAACACATTTTTTTTAAATTTATTTATAACTTTATGCACTATTGAACATTGGCAGACGTAAGGCCCGGGGCATTCTTTACCAGTCGACCCAAAGGTGGTGTAGAAATCTTGTGAGGCGCACATAGATTATACTACCACAAATCTAAGATACATTAATAAGCAATATACATACATAAATATAGATATAAAATATACTGTACTTATATATATTTACATGTCAAATCAATTTACATGGATATATTCACATGGATTTGACACAAACTATGGTATGACAAATTTGGTTGGCGTGTTATTCTTTTGATAATTCTAGCACATCATTTATAAAGAGCTCATGTACCTTCTTTTTAAATGCAAAATGGTTAGTGGACATTTATCTACAATAGCAAACGTGGGAGACTCTTTTTTTTTAATACAAGGCCTGCTAAACTGACTCTACTCTGTCTGATAGAAAGCAAGAGTATTTATTATGGAATAGGGGGCAAACGAGCAGACGTATCGCCTGATGGTAAGCGATTACCGCCGCCCATAGACACCCGTAACACCAGAGGCATTACAAGTGCGTTGCCGGCCTTGGGTGATGGGGAGGGGCATGAAGGGAAGGTTTGGATTTTGGGCCTCCGGTATCCTCACTCGCTCTGTGAAACACAGTGCAGGCGCTGTTTCACGCCGGTTTTCGTGAGGCCGAGGTGGCCGTTCGAGCCGGCCCATGCATGCCGAAGCGTGGCTCTCCCAAAAGTGATGGTCATCATTCTAATCACGAATGCAGGCAATGCAGCATGGTGACCCACACTATGAAGGCCAAGTGACGATTTTTCACTCCCTGACAGTGGCACCACGGCTTAAAACAAAAGTCGTTAAGCAATTTCTATATTGCTTTTCGTCGAATGAGTAACCGCAGCTAAATCCGTTATATGGTATAAAGTGTAGCTCCTCCTCCTCCTTCTGCGAGGTGCACGTGGCTTCAATGAACTTCGTAACTCTGTACAGTTTGACTTGTTCTGTACTACTCCGATCGCGGTGAGGGCTTCTTTTATCGAGAAGTTTTTTTTTTTTTTAATGTAAGTGTTGGATGCGGTGCTCAAACTGATAGTTTAAGTAAAATGTGATATGTTTTTACGCATGGATGGATGTATTTTGTGGGTTCATTACCAATTTATTTTGTTTTATAATATTGTTTTCTTTTTTCTTTGTTTTTGTTTTCTTTTATATCCGCATACGCATGTTTTCCTATGGTAATGTATCTGTATCTGTGAATACATACCATGTAAGTCTAAGACCTGGCACTCGACCAGTGTAATATATTGTTACCTATATATGGAAGCTTGTTGTTAGCAATTTGATCACCTATTTGAATTAACCATAATTATGTTTATTAGTCTGTAAGCCTTCTTCAAAAATAAATAAATAAATAAATAAATTGTGTGCTATTCCAGACTATAGGTCTATCTCTGTTCATCCCCTTTAGCACAAAAGAGTAGAAAATATTCATCCTTACAAACTTTATCATTTATTATTGCAAAAATATCTTTTTGATTAAATTTATCCATAACGACAACCATAAAATCACATACATTGGCCCTACTTATATAAATTTCAACTCAAGTAGGTTTACGCTCAAATAATGTCTACCGGCGTTAGTACTTAATTGTTTTCTTCATAAAATTGGGTGAATTGAAAACGGCAATTTATTTCGGGTACTAAACAACTGTACTCATTAATTACTTGCAAGGATTCTTCGTAGACATCTATTTCTGCGTGCCTATTATTATATCGGAAATGAAATCAAAAAGCTGATGATGCTGGAAAGATAGAAAACATATTTTGTTTATTATATAACTTTGCACGGTTCCAATCAACGTTGGCCCTTCTGCTAATGAATTTAAATTTACTATACCTTCTCAGATATTCGTTTTCATGATATGCTGTAAATGACAATTTTGATCAACATTAAATCTACAATATATGAAACATATACATATAATTGAATGATGATTAATGGTTATAGTGTTCAAAATTCGTAAGATTCAATATATACTGTAAGGGGCTGTTTTTGTACACATTTTTGTGATGTACAATTTCATAATATTCATTTTGATATACCTAGTAAAGTTTAGTCAGTATTAGCATTAAAAAAATCAGTGTTTTTTTATATATATTCATCGGTATATAAACATAACGAAAACACGCCCTAAATTATGGGGAAACCGCACTTAAAATCGATTTGTACTTAGGAAAATTAAAAGGCAAGAACAGAAAGTGACTTTTTGTTATACTTGTAAATTTTTGTAAAACACGACAGCTTAAAAAGATAGTTAACAATAAAAAGAGTAAGTGTATGCGTTTGCGTATTTATAAACCACCATCGCTACCCAAGTACGGTTACAAGTCAATATACCTGTAAAGAAATCCTGCATCGCGCAACAGAAATACCCGCGTCGTTTAACATATATACAACATCCCAATCAACCGTTGGGCCAGGGCCCACCAGGCATGATCACCTCGCCTGGTTGGAGAATCCTTCCTTTGTATTGGGGGGACATGATACCCCTTTCTCCACATTTTTATATAAATATTCGAAATTGATTGCGAGGTAATCCGTTCGATATAACATTATTAATCAAGAAACTTCTAAATACATTCAGATCATGAAAGATTAAACAAAACAACAACCCATAATGTCCCACTGCTGGGCTCGGGTCTCCTCTCAGGAGAGGGTTAAGGCCATACGTCCCCACGCTGGCCAAGTGCGGGTTGGGGACTGGCAAGAATACGTTGTGGCTACGTAAATCTTGCCGTTGGATGTTTTTAAGCCGCCCGAAGGCCTCCAACTAAGCTTCACGACTGTTATCGTATGATAACAACCGGGACCGACTGCTTAAGGTGACCTCCGAATCACGGAGACGCTCATGGTAACATGCCACCAGCGGTCACCCATCCAGGTACTGACCGCGCCATCGTTGCTTACCCTCGATGATTGTTTCTAATCACCGAGTGCAACTGGGCTATGAGAAAGAAATTGCGAATGAAAGATTAATCACCACCAAACACTGAACAAATAATCGTACTCATCGCGTAATCCTTGGTCCCAGCTGGGAATCGTACCCACGATCTCTGGCTTAGCAGTCAGATTCCATAACCGTTGATCAAACGCCAGTCAAAGTTAATATTTGTTTTCAGTTGTCATAGCAATAGTATATGTCAAATAAAAATTTGCCTTAATTCTTTAAACGCTGTCATTCTGACCACACCTTTAGCTATAAATTTACATACTAAGGCGCAAGTCACCGGAAATATTGTCACAATTAGCATACTAATTTTGTAATGCGAAAAGAAAAAGCTTTTATACTTACCTCATTGAAAACTTTTTGCTACGTCATATGCAACATTAACCTAGTTATTTTTAACGATACCTTTATATACGGGTTTATATACATTTTTTATAAATACAGCCAATATCTAACCAGTAGCAAAAATAACTACTCAGTCTGATGGGAAGCATGAGTGGTATCCACGAGTTATGGCCACTGTTCTCATTGCGAAGTTGGACAATGCAGCATGGTGATGTACAAAAATGGCAGCCTAGTGAGATGCTTTTCCTCACCACGCCCGCTTAAAGTACCTGGGATCCAGAGGAAGGGAAACAGAAAGTAGTGAGTTTCAGGTAGTGAAATATTCTAGCCTAGCAGCTGATTGACAGAACAAACCATGGGAGATACAAAATTTTGTTTACCTGGAAGAGATTGCTTTTGGCAATACGGTCGCCCTTTGTATATTACACATCTGATGTTTCATATATTATTGTGCGTATTATTCATTATATGTGTAATATGGTTTATATATAAAGAGTTTCACAGTCCTCTTCATTGTTCATTGTTTAGTATGTTTAAAAGGTGTATAAAAATCACGCTGTATAACGTGTTAAATGTCTCTGCATAAAAGACTATTGTGATCGGATCATCGACCGCCGATCGGCAACGATCGGTCATGTTCGGTGCCGGTGATGAGCGTATTTTAGTAGGGTAGTTGATTAATATAAATATCAATGACTACCCTCTCTAATTTATAATTGTTTTGAGTTCTGGAATGTTGTTTATATTGTTTTATATGATGAAGTATTTGAGATTTAAATATGCTTTAGTGAGGACACTGATGCACGGAAAAACTCGAATGAGTTTATGTGGCATCTTACATGTAATTTAGTGTATACTTTAGAATGTTTCAATAAATTAAAAAAAAAAGGTTTTCTGTCGATCGTCTTTGGTAAGTGTGGGCCAGATCAAACACAATGAAAATCGATGTAAAAAACTATCATCAAGTGATTGAGGCTACCAGAGCCCAAACCTTTTATCCTTAGACTTCAGAGGGTTTTAGAGGTTAGCTGGTCACCAGATTACAATCAAGTTGTACAGCTGGTCCTAGTCAGGAATCGAGAGGTATTTTTGGTTGGGATTTAAGTCTTCGTTCAACCTCACTGAATCAATCAAACCCACAAAATAATTGCTGAGCACTACTGTCTTGTGACACCGTTATATGACTTTAGTTGAGCTGACTCATCATCATCATCATCATCATCAGCCTATCGCAGTCCACAGATATATGCTAAACAGGTCAGTAAGTAGAAAATTAAGTAAGTACAAAATCTAAATAAATACAATCTGCTGGCAAAATTCCTGTCATGTCCTTCCATATAAGGGGGGATTCTCCTGCCAAGCGAGGTGATCATGTAAGGCGTGCTTTACCATCGGTTGATGTTGAGATCTTGCATATATGCTAACTTCTATATTGCGATGCAGGATTGGTAAATAAATAAATAAATAATTCGGACATCTAACACACAACGTCATCTAGTCCCTAGCTAAGCAGAGCTTGTGATATGGGTACTAAACGATTGATATAAATACATATATACTTTTTTTGTAAATACATACATATTATATATAGAAAATACCCAAAACTGAAACAAATACTTGCAGATCATACAAACATTTGGTCCGACCCGGGAATCCCGTTGTTTGGTGTATATCCGGTAGATGGCACTGTATTGTGTTTTTTTTGTTGGGCTGTATGTAAGTCGGTACACCTAAATAAACAAAATAATAAATAGCATTTGAAACATGTCTAAAATTGACAGTGTGTACCTAAGTGGTGAAGTCAGAAATAAAACTTAAATAGCTAATTCTACTGTCAAGAATATGTACATTCAGTCCTTAGAGAATAGGTTGCGTGCTCCACTATAGTAATTGAGTATGAAGTGAATGCCGTGTCACGAACAACAATTATAATTATTAAGTGCTGAGAAAATGCCAACCACTTGTTTACGAAAGTTTAGTGAAAAATTTTAAATCGAGAGAGTTCCTTTCGTTTTTCCTTTAATACGTAACATATAAGTATATCATTCTTATATGGTTTTAAAGTTATTTAAGTTAAAAAAGATAAGTAAAATATAATTGTTTTTTTTTATATTTTATGAAAAAGAAATACAAGGTAAAAAGGTAACGTGTTCTGACTAGATGTAAGTTTTTGTTGTAAAAATAAAATAATAAATAAATATTTCAGACATTTTAACACACAACGCCACCTAGTCCAAAAAAAAATAAATAATTAATTGTATTAACACAATCTATGTAGGAATTTAGTATTTGATATTAATTTGTATATTGGGCTAATACATAGAGCAATACGGTAGGGAGTAGATAACGCAGGCGTTCTATTCTGTATATGCACCAATGGGCCTATGCTTTATACTGTTATGACTTATGACACAGAATGTTTCCGTAAAATTATGAATGTTTTGAGAGTTTGTAGGGACATGTAACTGTTTTTGGATATCAGGCTAAATATGTATGCGTGGATTTACACAGACATACACATTTACTCCCTCAATTTCGGTGGCCCGTGTTGCTCTATGGGACATACGGCTACCTACCACATGCATCTTCAAGCAATGACGAACAAAATAATGAAAGTTTTTGAGATCACAAAATATCTTAAATAATTTTCAAACATCTATCATTACATTACTTACTACCTACCAGGTATAATCACTTGCCGGAAAATATACCAGAAATCGCATTCAGTTCTCGATAAACTATGAGTGATATTCTATCGAGAATGTATGGTACCTATCTAACATAATTATTGTATTAATAAAGGACCAGGGGAATTCTATTACTCCCACACTATACTTATGTAATAGAAGACCTTGTCATGTCATGGTCTTATATGTAATTGTATGGTGAACAGCTTAAAAATTCAAAGTAGCGTGTTTTGTAATTCTGTTTGAAAAGGAACTTTCTGCCTCGCACAACAAAACTGTGGAAATAACTGTCAGCTGCGGTATTCCTGGACGAATGCGACCCTAGAAAAGAGCGTACTCCTTCCTAAAAGGCTGGCAACGCACTTGTGACGGCTCTAGTGTTGTACACCCGTACATGGGCGACGGTAAATACTTAGCATCAGGTGATACGTCTGCACGTATGCCACATATGTCAAAAAAATGGTTTAACTCTTATATTTATAATAAGTTCACACTCCTCATACATCCGTCTTTTTATTAATGAGCCTTTCAAACTGCCTTTACTCTATCTGATGGAAAGCATGAACAGAATCCAAGAGAAGTGGTCACCACACTCTTTTCAAATGCAGAAAATGCAACAATGCAGCGTTGTGAGTCCGACTATGGCGGTCTATTTAGATGCTTTTGCATCATGTAGTCTATTAGATTGATTGAGATCTTGTCAAAGATCGTCTTGTTGTATAAATATTATGCATGTTATTTTATGACTCTTGAAAACTTTACACGTATGCTGATATGGCGGGTAAATTATAAGCGAAATCTCTCCAATTTATGCTTTAAATGTTCATACTTATATTACTAATTCGAAAGTAACTCAGTTTGTCTATATATTACGCTTTTACTGCTAAATCGCTGTACTGATGACAATATTTATTTTGTCATAGTGATACTTTGATTGTTGAAGAAGGATATAAGGTACTTTTAATCGCAATAACCAACATACGCGAAGTCGCGATCGAAAACTAGTTATGTATAAATTATGGGTCATAGTGGAAGGAATATACATCCTGTGTAGCTGGGGCTTTATAAATACATGAAACAGTCACAAAGAAAGATCCGGTCTTAGAACATTATAATGTGGGAAGTGTGGTTCCATGTGGGATTTGAACTCACAATACTTGGTGCAGTAGAAAGCGGTGTATCGACCACTTAAACCACAGGCCAACCTTGCAGTCGCTATGCATCAGACCCTTAAATTATCGTTGAAAAAAAATATACCATCCAAACAAAGGATATTCATTTCCTAACCATGTCGTTTCAGAACTGGTTTATATTTTTTGCTTTCACTTCAACAGCCAATAATAACGAACTCAGTCAATATCCCAAAGAACCTAAAAAAATAATAAATAGACCAACTGCCTGCGAAGCAAGTACGTCAATTTTTAAGGCACTCGAAAATGAACTTTAAAACTAGTAACATATGGTGCATACAAATCGCCTAAGGCCCCGTCAGCATTTTTTCTTGTTCACTCGTGTATGCACTTTATCCCAACAGTTTTAAAGTCTATTTCTCAGTGCCTCGCAAAAAATTTTGCGTTGCCTTTAAGAAGTTATGAGATCTATGCGTCCATGACAATTGGGAGAAATTGTATTTACAAAGGCCAATTTGAGGTAACATCAATATATTGAGTTCAAAATGACTTTAGAGGGTTTTTCCTCTTTTTTACGTGTATTTCTGTAAAATGTTCAAATCATTTCTGTAAATAATAGGTGTTTAATACATATACATCTACATGTATGCATTATTTGGAAATATTGCTAAAATATCTGAATAAGTTTTGATTGCAGGGGTCGAGTAGTGGTTTAACCTGCTTCCTTCTGCACCAGTACTGTGAGTCCGACTCCCACGGGGGACAACATTTGATGCAAAAATTGTTCAGAATAAGTGCGCCTTGTGTCAGTTTCATGTATTTTTTAAGTTCTCCGCTACACAGTACCAAGGGAGAGCCATGCTTTAGCATGAATGGCCCGCCTCGACCAGAATGATACCATTGCCTCACAGACCACCGATGTGAAACAGCGCCTACGCTGTATTTCACCGAGTGAGTGAAGATACCGGAGGCAAATAAACAAAAATATTAGACTCTTTCCAAGTAAATTACTTTTGAAATAAATTGATACGTTGAAGCGTTGAGAGACGTTATCAACGTGGGTTTGTAAGTATTTTATTGACGTTTTCGTTCGTAAAATGCTTTTTGACTTGGAGGCTTCATTGATGGGATGTAATGGGAGGGAGCATCATTAGCGTGTACAAAAGGCCCTGGAATAAAAATAAAAATAATTAAATAGCTAATTATGGTTAATAGCTTATAAACGAACTGGCAACAGACACTTACTGGACCTCAAAACACAGGGGATCCTAGTGTGGGATTCCAGTACTTATTTTATTAAGACTATGTAAAACTTTTTTGAAACACAATTAACTGTGATTATTATAATCATCTATATAAAAATCATAGATAACATGTAAAACCAATGTTAAAAAGTATAAATAAGTATTAGTATTTCGGACATCTAACACACAACGCCATCTAATCCCAAACTAAGCGGAGCTTGTATTATGGATACTAGACAACTGATATGAATACATAAATACTTTTTTTTGTAAATACATACATATTATACATAGAAAACACCCAAACATCGAAAAAAATATTTGCAGATCTTACAAACACTTGGTCCGACCCAGGATTCGAACCCGAGACCTTATAGACAACACTCACGTAAGCTACCACTGCGCCGCCGAGGCAGTTAATGTAGCCTATATAGTTGGGTATTACTGTTCAATGTGTGGTGTTATAAAAGGTGGTAAATTAATGAGTTCACTCTAGTTTAATCACACACGGTAAATATATAATAATTACATAAATTGTCATTACACGACAGTAAACCGAGAACGACAGACTACCTTGTACCGCTCGCGCTCTGCCCGGCTTTCATAAATTTGCTGACTTAGATAATACATACATGTGTCCCTTTTTTTTTACGTTTGGAAATCCCCTCGGGCTTTCACCCCACCGGGGTTTGCGGCGGGGCGGTGTGTCGGAATCAAACTGACTAAAACCACACGGTGTGCCACTCTGCGCCTGAGACGAGAGAGATCCGGGAACATACATGTGTCCCTACTTGAACGAAAATCCAGAAACATGTTTTAAGGAACAAAATGTCCCTTCACTAAAATTAAAAAAAATTTAATTGTTTTTGCAAGAAATTTGCATGGGGTTTATGCAACTTAAAATAATAACTTTGAACGATAAATAGTTAAGTAAAGCTAAAAAAACTTCGAGAAAATGACAAACAAATAATATTTTTTTAATGATTTACGAATAGAAATTTCACTACGAAAATAAAATGTACTTATATGACAATTTACTTATAATATTTATTGATAGAAGTAAAGTTAAGAGAATCATGTTAAGTGTTATCTTAAAAGTTCCAACAATCCAATTTCATTACCAAACAATACAATTAAATATGGGGAAACAGACTGGCCACGCGTCGATAAGTTATCTTATTATGTCCCTTATAACAATGAGTTTTTAATGTCCCATTTTAAAATTTAAATAAATAATCTTTATTGACATAAAATATAAATTACCATTATTTGAAGTCCCTATCTCCCGTGTTTTACACCTGTATTACAGGAGCCAGTGCCCTCTCCTGTTTTATATAATAATAATAAATATGTTCAGGCATTTCAACACACAAAGCCATCTAGTCCCAAACTAAGCAAAGCTTGTACTATGGGTACTAGATAACTGATATTAATACTTATATACTTTTTTTTGTAAATACATACATATTATACATATAAAACACCCAAACTCCGAAACAAAAATTTGCAGATCATACAAACATTTGGTTCGACTCAGGAATCGAACCCGAGACCTCTAGCACAGCAGTGACATTCGCTACCACTAAGCCACAGAGGCAGACCATTACATTTTTATATCATTAAGAAGGTATCACTATCTACATTAAGAAAATTGAATGAATTATTTCAGTCCCATTTGACACAAATTTAAAAGTTCCTAATCAGCCCTTACTTCAAAACAATCGTCCACCGCAACGGATATTTAGAAACGATTTGCTAACGTTTTGATATTTAAATTCTTTGTTCTAAAGAATTCAAAAGAGACGGCTGTAATTTCACTTATTCACTTCTTCAGAACGGAGAATTTTTTATTATGTTCATTAACTAACCAACATTTCCCCCGAGAATAAAAGTAATATAAATATGAATTGAGTTCAGACAATGGTGCTCATTCTGTTGCTCGAAGACTAAACTGAACTAAAAACTCCTAAAAAATAATTTCGTAATGACAAACGACGTTCTAAATGTCAAAACTTGACTAAAGACGCTATCTTTTAATAAGAGAGGTTATCTTAATAAATATGCTTCACTAAAATTTAAAAATTTAGAGAAAAAATTTTGTTAATTGACGAACAAAAGAATCAACACCAGACATTTGGCTTTCTAAATAAAAATGATTCGTCTGCTTAAAACATTTGCTCGTGAAGGTCAAGTCCGCTGGGGCCTATGAGAAAAATACCAATGTTTGAAATTATTGTCTTTCTCCAAGACTGCGAAAGAAGGAGGGTTATCTTTTTTGAGTGTATGTATGTAAGCATATTTCTTTGACACGTTCTAAAGCCTAAACGGCTTCTTGTATTTTTATGAGAGTGGTGTCAATAGATTCGTTTAAGTCGTGATAGTGACACAGGGTACATCAAAATAAAAGGAAAACTAAATCAAGGATCTTAACCCCTACAAGTAATCTAAAAAAAAATGTTTTTAAAATATATCGAGTGTGGTATCAAAATAAAGGATTTTTAACACCGATTACGAATGCTTATATGTTTTATTAAAAAAACTGAATTGAATAAAGATGACAGATAATTATGCAGTCGGGTTTTTTATTTGTTTCTCTAATTATCTTCTTAATTTGTTCTCAATCGACTAAGATCCTAGAGCGATCAGGTATAACTTATTTTCACATAGATGAAACCTTGGCAGGCGCTTGAATAGTCGAGCTTTAAAGCGTCTAACAAGGCAAACTTTTAAACACTTATTGTGGAAATATTTTCTACACATTCTATCAGATCCACTTTGATACCATCATACCCATATAAAAATTATAGGGCGTATATATTATGTATATATGTGTGTATTTATAGGTATGTAAATGTATGTATTTAAATACGTGTTCATTATATGTATTAATATAATTACTACTTATGGTTTAATTATTTATTATTGAGATATGATATCAACTTACATGTTTAGTTTTGTGCATCTACCTTGTATTGGCTCTGCATCACCCTAAGGGCGACTGGTAGAAAATGCCTACGGCATTAAGTCCACCTTTGTCACTACTAATGTGCATAAAGAATAAATAAAATAAAAAGTAAAAGTTTTGGTCCTGAAAAACGTTTTAAACTTATGATACTATTTTAGAAAAATATTCTGAAATAATTAAATGATTGTTATTTTTAGTTACTTATCTCACCTGGTGCCTGCCCAGGTGTCACAAAAAGGTCTCCACAAACGCGCAGGTATTCGAAGAACATGAGACGCTACTGAGAACCTAAGGTTTCAGGTATGTGACAATAAGTTGTCTCTGATCGCTCTAGGATCTATGTGATTTTTACCGTGGGAAAGCCACGCTTCGGCATGCATGGGCCGGCTCGACCGGAGTGATACACCGTTTCACCGAGTGAGTAAGGATGACGGAGGACCATAATCCAACGCTTCCCCCCATCCGTCTCCCAATCCCCCTAGGCCGGCCACGCACTTTTGACGCCTCTGGTGTTATTCGCTTACCATCAGGCGCTATATCTACTCGTACACCCCCTACTCCATAAAAAAAGATCTTGAACTATAATTTCACAAAAGGAGAGTTTTTCTATTATTGGTCCACTGCTTGATTTCAAAACTCCTTGGATATATGACCCTTTTCAGACTGGGCAGAGATAGAAGTTAGATGGAGTAAAAAAACAGAGCGAGTGAGGTTGAGTGATGGATGCCGTAAGTTTGGAATTACAAAAGGGACTAGTGTACATTAACTCGAAGAGGAAGGGTCGCATATAGGTTTGTCTACATCTGTCTATGTTTCCGTACGATGTGCCGCGGGAAAATTATTGCCGAGAGCAATAAACGATGTCTATGAGTTACTTTATGACATTGTAACTTACGTGCGATATGACTGCACTGCCTCGGTGGCGCAATAGTAAGTGTATGCGACTACTGTGCTTGAGGTCTCGGGTTCGATACCCGGTCGGACCAAATGTTTGTATGATCTGCAAATATTTGTTTCGGAGTTTGGGTATTTCAATCAATCAACAACCCATAATGTCCCACTGCTGGTCTCGGGTCTCCACTCAGGAGACAGTTAAGGCCATACGACCCCACGCTGGTCAAGTGCGGGTTGGGGTCTCTAAATAATATGTATGTATTTACAAAAAAAAGTTTATATGTATTTATATCAGTTGTCTAGTACCTATAACACAAGTTGTATGTTAGATCTTCCGAAATACTTATATTTTTTTTAATTTATATTTAGTATATCACTAAAAATTTATTTGAATTGAAATGTTTTAGATATAATTCAACAAAATCTATTACAAAATCCCAGGCCGCACCGGGTTTCTCCTGTCAGGAGTCGTTTGCAGCTGTCATATCGCCCCAAAATGTCTCTTCAACGATCCTTAGGCGTAGATTAGGGAGTTAAAGACCTCTGCGCGTCCCTTTTGCCGCCTTCTTCGAGCGGGAACGGCCCTTTCCCGATCATGTTTTGCGGACTCCTTCTGAAGCATGACATCCAACACAATCCGTACGGCCATCAACCGCTGTTGACTCCTGATTAGAGCCTGACAGCGGGAGGCATTCGCCAAGTCATAGGACCAGGCGGGCACCCCATTGAGGGCCATTGGGCAGCAGACGGTGTAGCGTACCAGAGACTAATCGCCCGAAATGCTCTTCGAAGCTCCACTGACTGTCCAGGATAAGAGTTAGGTACTTCATGTAATGACCCACCAGGATTTCGGCATCACCTACCCGAAGGCATGAGCTAGGTGGCTCCTGGCGCTTACATAGTCCATGGAATCGTAAACGTCCTAATTGCCTGCCAGGAGAGGGTGTCGAACGCGTTGACGACATCAAGGCTAATCCTCCAACGTCACCCCATTAGGGCCCACCAGAGACAGGTACCCGCTGATAAGGTCAGCGATGACCTCTCAAGGAGTTACCCTGACTCGTTCAGCACGCATATCGGTTGAGAGGCGTAGGGGGAATCTGAAACCCTTCCTTCCAGCTTAGAGTGCGGATCATTTCAAATGTTTTGTTTATGTTTTCATATGACCAGTTGGCTTAGTGGTCAGTGATACTATGCCAGAGGTCTTGGGTTTCATTCCAACTCGGGACAAATGTTTGTGTGATCAGCAAATCATTTTTTTGTGACTTTTTTTGTTTCCATAGTGCAGACTCTATAGATAACAGAGTCTAGTTTGGGCTTTAGACTAGTGGAAGATTATTACTTTTATTATTATTTCGCAAACAGTAAATAAAACACCAAAATCAATAAAACATTTGAAAACTCTAGTCAGTTTTACATATTATCTCAGTTAGCTTTAAAGGCATTGACAAGGACGAATGTATTTCCATTCATCTTGTTTTAAATAAAACAACTTTTGCCGCAGTTTAAGTTCAAATAGATAAAAAATGGGAGTCGATATAGAGAATGGTTCGCTAGATGGAAAGATTTACGAGGATCGTTTTAGGTCGTAATGGATCTTTGGAGCAGTCCATCAGACCAAAAGTAGTTTTTCGCATCTGAAACAGAAGAGCAGAAGCTTAATATGGGTATGTTTTTTTAATGCATGCGAGTCTTTTTTTTCTGTTTAAAAATATGATTTAGTTATGACATCTACCAAATGAATATCTGTGATGTTTAGTTCTTAGCTTCTATTCATATCAGTCAAAGAATTTCTTCCCAAATAGAATTTTGATAGAACGAACTTTTAAAATAACGGATTGGCTATAACGACTGACCATTGCGGGAAGCCAAGATATATCCAGTAGCAACACTATATATACCCAGGACCCGGCGAACTTTCAATCAATCAATCAACAACCCATAATGTCCCACTGCCGGGCTCGGGTCTCCTCTCAGGAGAGGGTTAAGGCCATACGTCCCCACACTGGCCAAGTGCGGGTTGGGGACTGGCAAGAATACGTTGTGGCTACGTAAAACTTGCTGTTGGATGTATTTAAGCCGCCCGAAGGCCTCCAACTAAGCTTCACGACTGTTATCGTATGATAACAACCGGGACCGACTGCTTAACGTGACCTCCGAATCACGGAGATGCTCATGGTAACATACCACCAGCGGTCACCCATCCAGGTACTGACCGCGCCATCGTTGCTTACCCTCGATGATTGTTTCTAATCACCGAGTGCAACTGGGCTATGAGCGTACACGCATATACAGTATAAACCTATTCTCATACTTATTGAATATACCTATAAAATTTTATGAAATCAATCAAACCGTTTCGTAGGAGTATAAACACTAAAACTGTGACACAAGAATTTTATATGTTAGATATATATATTGAGCAGTATGTAGAATTCAATGTCTAAAGATTATATACAGCTCATAATAAAGTTATTTATTCGAGACCTATACAATGTATTACATTATGTACAGTTTAATAGTGTATTTGCATTGTGACGCAAACACACAATTATACAGTACAATGAAGACGATATTGCCACGATATTACGTTAGACGACGGGAATTTGTATATAATGTAGACCAGATTCAATAAATACAGAACCATCTCAGCCTAATGCTTCACGGTTATCATGAAGTGCTGGTTTTCAGGTGGCACCCTCAAAATTACAAACATTCAAAATAGCAACACGGTTATGTGTACTGCAATGGTTTATAAAGAAAACTAGATGATAATAAAAAACGTCATCAATCAATCAATCATCAACAACCCATAATGTCCCACTGCTGAGCTCTGGTCTCCTCTCAGCACAGGGTTAAGGCCATACGTCTCAACGCTGGCCAACTGTGGGTTGGGGACTGGCAAGAATACGTTGTGGCTACGTATCTTGCCGTTGGATGTTTTTAAACCGCCCGAAGGCCTCCAACTAAGCATCACGACTGTTATTGTATGATAACAACCGGGACCGACTGCTTAACGTAACCTCCGAATCATGGAGACGCTCATGGTAGCAACCAGCGGTCACCCATACAGGTATTGACCGCGCCGTCGTTGCTTACCCTCAATGATTGTTTCTTATCACCGAGTTCAACTGGGCTATGAGCGCCTTTAAAAAAACATACAGCAGCAATAGACAAACAAAAGTGAAAAAGCAATGTAAAAGTGAAAATACATTGTTACTTATTAGCATGAACCTAATCAAAGAAAGATATTACTAAAATCGCTTTTTCCTAAATATATAGAAATTTTAATGAACTGACAATATTTAATAATATTTCACTGTCTTTGTGACACAGTGATGGCGTAGGCGACTGCTATGCTTGAGGTCTCGGGTTCGATCCGGATTCGGACCAAATATTTGTATGATATGCAAGTGTTTGTTCCGGATTTTGTGTTTTCTACGTATAATATGTTTGTATTTACAAAAAAATATATTTATGTATTCATATCAGTGGTCTAATACCCATAATACAAGCTCTTCTTAGTTTGGGACTAGATGCCGTTGTTTGTTAGATGTTCGAAATATGTAGAAAACACCCAAACTCCGAAACAAATAATAAATAAATATTAATTTATTTATTATTTGTTTCATTTTGCTCATGCTGGTATTTAAAGCTTGTGTTATGTGGGTACTAGACAACTGATATAAATACATATATACTTTTTTTTGTAAATACATACATATTATACATAGAAAACACCCAAACTCCGGCACAAATATATGCAGATAATACAAACATTTGTTCCGACTCGGGAATCGAACCCGAGTTCCCAGTACAGCACTCGCATACGCTACCACTACGCCACCGAGGCAGTTAATATGTTTGTATTTACAAAAAATAACAACGTATTTTAATTAGTTATCTTAAACCCATAACATAATCTATACCATGATTAAGAGTAAATGGAATTATGTGTAAGATGTTTTAATTATTTATTATTATTATATTTGATAATCGCGTTTACAGTAGTTTGGTCAGGGGAGTCATGCTTGAGCACTTCTGGATCGGTGGAGTGATACCGCCTTACAGAAAACTGGCTTCAAATTCATTCTTTTAACCGAGTTTCTGATAGTATCGAAGGCATAAAGATAATCATCCATTGGTGACTGGTAGCAACATTCACTTAATATTAGGATTTCCTAATGGTAAGTGAATGTTGCAGGGTGCAATGCAATGGAGCAGGATTTCCTGCTGTATTCGGATAACACTTTTTCTTTAAACATTACGAAGCAAACAGAGCAAGGAGACGATAATATATTAATAATACACTACGTATATATAAAATGCTCAAAGAACATTACCTATCTTCGTCAGTTTTGATTTGCCTAAAATGTTTTTTTTATATTTATAATTATTTTTCATTCATTTATATCGAAAGTGTAGATATTGTATATATTTATGTATTTATTTGACTGTATTAATGTGTAATACTAAATCTTTAACTGTTATTATTAATCTTAATTGAATGATTGTCTTTATTTATTTATTTTTCACACCAAATTACCCATGAATTCGAATTTCTACAGTCAATTTGTCCATCTAAAGGTTGCCTGGAAGAAATTGCTTTTAGCGATAAGGCCGCCATTTAATATATTATGCTCCTGAATGTAAACTGTTTTAACTGGTGTACAATAAAGTTTATTGTATTCTATATATAAGGCTGGGTAGAAATCGTAAAAGAAACATTCTTTCCAGTTTCTTAAATTTTTCTATAGGCGAACACACGATATATTTCTCATGATAGATGTTGCAGTGGTGAGGGGAATAGAAATCGATATCAGCATAAAAATAATGTACGGAAAGCAAGTTTTATTTTCTATCAATTCGAAAACCTTATGTTATAAAGACAAAGCCGTTGCTTAAGACCCACTGGAGTATTAGATATTAAAAATTGCATTTAAGGAGAAGCTAAGGCTACCGACCAAGACTGGAAACTTAGTAATAATATCAATAACCTTTATGTGTTGATAATACTCACTATTTGCATCTTGAGTTGCTTTAATATTCTTTTCCATTATTTTCAGAATCTTTTTCAACAACAAAAGCTTTAAAATAAATAATAATTTTAAGCCTGAAGCATCACAAATACATGGAAATTTAGTAATAGTACCAATAACCTTTGTGTGTTGATAATACTCACTATCTGCAGAAGTTTATACTAAATTAAGTAAGTTTGTAAGTTTTTTTACTCTTAAGTTACTTTGATATTGCTTTTCCATTATTTTCAAAATCTTTTTCAACACAAAAAAAAGCACAAACACAAAAGCTTTAAAATAAATAATAATTGTAAGCCTAAAGCATCACAAATACACCCACACCAACTTACGCACACACGCATAGAAACACATAACTATAGGGTGTGCATATATATCACGACAATACGTTGTTTAGTCGGTCGAAATATACCGACCGATCAAACTGAGGTGGCATAAATCTTGGAGTTCTGAAATAAAGGTCTGGAGACAGGTTCAGGCTCCAGTTTATTCCAACCTACAAAATTTGTCTCCGTACAAATTTCTATATAAAAATAAAAATGAATCGCCGAAATGTGTGTACGCTCATAATTTCCGATTGGCTGCACCAAATTAATTAATTCTTTCTTTGTGTTCGTTATTGTTATGAAAAGGTTTGTATCCAAGAAAAAGTAAAAAGTATTTTTTTTGGTCCGTGATTGTACACTGACCTTGGGAAGCTGAGACAAATATGCAAATATGGCGACACAAAGTTCACCGGGTGAGCTAGTTAATGTATAATTTTATACTTGATGGTGTAAATAAACATATTTTCATTATTATTTTTAATACAAGTTATTCATTTCCGTTAATGATCTTTTCAGAATAGTTATAAGCCTCCTAAAATCCATTCAATAATTCATCAAACAACAACACATGTGAATAACTGAAGATTCAATAAATACTAAAAGCTTCAATAAGTACAGGTATACAAAGTCATAATTGCTTGAACAGCTGTAAATCACTTAATACCGAAATTAATTACACTCGATTTAATGGAATACTTGTGAATCCTTTTCGTAAATCTTAGTACAATTTAGTTATTAAACGAGTTTATGAGTTTCTACTTCAATGTTACTACTCTATTGACAGAAATATAAATCGTGGGAGAGCCACGCTTCGGCATGCATGGGCCGGCTCGACCGGAGTGATACCACGGCCTCACAGAAAACCGGTGTGAAATAGCGCCTGCACTGTGTTTCACTAAGTGAGTGAGTATACCGGAGGATGTTGCGGGTGTCCATGGGCGCGGCGGTAATCGTTTACCATCAGGCGATACGTCTGCTCGTTTGCCCCCTATAACATTATATATATATATATATATATATTCTTCTGTTCTAATATGTATAAAATGTTCTAGTTTCCTTATTCAAAACCTATTGCACATTATTGTGCAAAGGTAGGCTGAATGTCATGAGGCGTTTATTCCCAGTTAACCTTTAGGTGACGCAGAAATATGATATCCTTTACATTTACAAGTTTGCTTAGGAATTCTAAAACGTATAGAAGGCTGCATTGCTTGCCGTGTTTGATAAATATGCGGAGAGATGGGTATCATCTTCCTTCAATTCTAAGGGAGGATCGATGGACCAGGCGAGGTGATCAGGTTGGGCGAGCTACGGCCCAAAGTTGATTTTCGGAAATCGTTTTTTTTATTCTACATAGCAGGCCAAAGTGACTGTACTCTGCCTTATGGAAGTTTTTAGCTAAATCCGAAGGTATTTGTGAACCATATTCATTGTGAATGCTGACAATGGAACAATACAGAATGTCGACCTATACTATGGAGGCTTATTGAAATGCTTCTGCACCATTAGGCCTACGACCATCGACGACCTCGAACGCCAACGAAAACAAGACTGCACGAATTCTGTTATTTTAGTTTGGTCTTCTGTAAGAGGAAGTACCGCCCCGGTTGAGCCAACTCTTTTGTGCTGAAACCTTGTTGAGAATTATTCATATTGCGATACAAGATTAACATTGCACTAGCAGTTACTTTGAAGGTTGGTGTGTCTTCGCTAGATGGCGCTGTTTTTTGTCACTGTTATATCTATACTAGTATTATTAAGTTGAAGGTTTTGTTAGTTTTATTTATTAAACTTTATTTTTAAAATAAACCTAATACTGGAGAGAATTCATACATTATGTTAAAAATAAATTCATTATATTTCAATATATGTATATACATCTCTCATCAAGCATATATATCTCTCTCTTCGCAATAGTAAATTATTACATGCAAATAAAATACATAAAATACAATTACAGGTCGCACAAACAGCAGTTAAATATATGGTATGTAACAATTCTTTTAGAACAATGCTAATCCTGGAAAACCCCATCATTAGGTTAATTGACATTTTATTTTAAACGGCGTATAGAATATTACGTTTACAATAGTTTACAATTACGTTTTAATGAACGCTGCCTGGAAAAGAAAATTTATTTTGAGTAATTCAATGTGACGCTTATTGGCGCCGTACCGTGGGGCCGTTAATCATATTTCCAATTTTACGGATGTTTTCTGAAACGCTATTAAGTCGATAATGAGATAATTATTCATCTTTGATTGTTTACGCTGCTTTACTTACAAATTGGTATTAATTAATAACCTCACACGTTTCATGGTTTTTTGACGCCCACTGCTATGCCGGTGGACGGCGCCGGTGCTGGGTTAAGGCCACCTGCACATGCTGAATACAGCAGAAAAATATTATACCCTGATGACTCGGTGTGTAGGAGAGCTCACTGGTTACGTTACATATTTTGTAATGTTATACCTCTAAATCATTAATTAGGTTATTTGATTGCATCGTTGGCGCAGTGGCAGCGTATGCGACTGCTGTGCTTGAGGTCTGAGGTTCGATGCCCGGGTTAGACCAAATCTTTGTATGACCTACATTTTTTTTTTGAACTTTGGATGTTTCTATGTATGTATTTAAAAAAAAGTAAATATGTATTCATAACAGTTTTTTAGTACCTATAACACAAGCTCTACTTAATTTGGGACAAGATGTCGTTACATGTTAGATGTCCGAAATATTTATTATTTATTAAAATATAATATGACGGAACCAAATCAACACAAATCAACACAAATGAGTACCTCAATGATTCAGCAATCATAACTTTTAAATGGAAATGATTTTTTCATACATTATTTTTGTCTAACTTTGGCTCTCAAAAGGAATATTTTTCCACAAGTTTTTATTAATTCCTCACTGCTTTTGGTGTAAAGTGATGATAATTAACATATAGCCTTATATGATAACGAGGCTATCTGACTCCGAATTAATCTTCTAAGTGGGATCAGTACTTCCTGAGATTAGCGCGTTCAACCAAACAAGCAAATAAACTCTTTAACTTTATAGCATTAATATAGACTAGCTGAGCCCCGTGGTGTCACCAGCGGTACAAAGATATTGTTTGGATTGTATCTTTATAAATTGTAGCCTATGTGTTATTCTAATATACAAGCTATATTATTATAAAGTTTCTTTGATATCCATTCAGTAGTTTTTACGTGAAAGAGTAACAAACATCCATCCATACTTACAAACTTTCGCGTTTATAATATTAGTAGGATTTATCGGCTGCATAGAAATAAAATGAGTTTTAAAAACTCCAAAAACACTACACCAGTTAACAATAATTGGTGTAAGCTTGTAATCTTCGTTCCATTTTACTTATTCTTTACAATTTGACCAATATATACCGTGACCTGCAGTTGAAGGTCACTTGCGAAATTGAAATACCGTATAAGTAGAGAAATTCCTTGCTGAATTCTAGTTCAAGATACCCCCAGACTTAGGGTGTTTTCCAGTAACAGAATTTCTAATCTAGATTTAATCATATCGTAGTGTCCGATATTAGAATTTATAAATGAAATGCTTTTGAGTACATAAAATTATACTGTTGCTAGTTTATGCCCGTAGCTCCGCCGGCGTATATATCGGTTATCGCGGCAAAGAGTAGCCTAAGTATTATTCTGATATATCTATATAGTTATATTACTGTAAAGTTTCATCCAAATCCGTTGAGTGGTTTTTACGTGAAAGGGTAACAAACATTCATTTATACAAACTTTCGCGTTTTTAACATTAATAAGACGTTGTTTCCTTGTTTTGTACATAAGGAAATTTTCATTAGGATGGGTGGTAAATAGTTGTGTATTCATTTTATTTGAGATAGGAACTATATAACAATACTTGGATCATACAAACTATATTAGGTATTAATTATTATTAAGTGTTTTATTCGTAAGCCTTAAGAAAAATGTACAGGATAGCAACATAAAAGAATAAATATTGAACCATAATCCAAAGAATCAACTTTAGGTTCTAATATTAAACAAAACACAAGCCAACCATCGACTATTTTACAAAATAAAATTTGTATGTATACCATTATGCTTCGATAACGCGATTCAGTAAATTGTACAACGCCATGTGACGGGCTGGAACAAAATATATAATTTCAATTTTGTCTGTACTATTCATCTGCGGAATGTAATATATACTTAATATTACAAATTCGAAAGTAACTCTGTGTTTGTTTGTTACGCTTTCACGACTAAACCGCTGAACGGATTTGATGGATGAACACCGCTATGGAGATCGATGAGACTTTAGAGAAGAACATAGCCTACTTTTTGTCTCATAAACCGACATACAATCAGGCGAAGCCGCGGTCATCAATCATCAACAACCCATAATTTCCCACTGCTGGGCTCGGGTCTCCTCTCAGGAGAGGCTTAAGGCCATACGTAACTAAGCCGCGGTAATTAGCTAGTAATATATAAATAGTTGAAAACCTTAATCTTTTCGAAATTCGAGTTGAAATTTGTGGTAAATTAACACTCATTTTGTTCAAAGCTTCTGTATTTTCATTACTGGCCTTTAAACTATTGAGAAGGATCAATTTTGACTGAAAGAAACCACCTTAGTACTCTATTGGGTTACTTCAAGTCAAAAGCAACTTTAATCTCTCTGGGGTGTAGTTTTTTGGAATTTTGGATTTAGGTTGTTTGGAAGAATCAATTTTGAGGCCCCAGCTTATAGGTCAAACAGGTTAGGAACTTGGTTATCCATTATGTTTTACGTTTAAAGATGTTAATGGTTTATCTCTGGTTCATAAATTTAGCGTAGAAGCGTCTTAACTATGTAATTTTCAACTATTTAATTTAAAAATTTATGATTCGGAGGTCACGTTAACCAGTCGGTCCCGGTTGTTATCATAGGATAACAGCCGTGAAGCTTAGTTGGAGGACTTTGGGCAGCTTAAAAACATCCAACGGCAAGATTACATAGCCACAACGTTGTCTTGCCAGTCTACAACCAGCACTCAGCCAGCGTGAGGACGAATGGCCTTAACCCTCTCCTGAGAGGAAACCCGAGTTCAGCAGTGGGACATTATGAGTTGTTAATTTTTTTTATTTGAATTAAGAAAAATCCGAAAGACCACAATCTTTTACCAATAAACATAGTTATTTGTTTCATGTTATTGAAACTTGATATTCTGGTCCCTCTGGCTGCTAAGCTGTAGGCCGTGAGTTTTATCCCTGTTAGCATCAATAATGTGTGCTGAGCACGATCAGATTTTATGGTCGTGTGTGAATTATAAGTCTGATAAGCATAGATTTTGCGTAGTTTGAGATCAAACCGTATTTTTATATGGAATTGCGGGCAAACGAGCACATTTATCACTTGAAGATATTCAATTACCGCCGCCAGAAGCCACCCGCAATTTTAGAGGCGGCACAGGTGCATTGTCACAAACACAAACTGCAGCTATAAATGGATTTAACACCATCTATAAATGGCTCATCTCTCACTCACTGACACTTAACACCGCCAAAACAAAACTCATCACATTCTCACTAAACTCCACATCACAACCGAAGACACCAATTATTCTTCAAGCACACACCTGTTACAGCGGCACACCTAATTGTTGCTGTCCATCCATAACTTCTACCGATACCATCAGATACCTTGGTGTCATACTTGATAAACATCTCAATTTTAAAACACACATTACAAACCTAGCAAATCGAGTACGAAAACTTATCTACATTTTTAAAACACTTCGACACATTGCCAATGCTCACATCATTCGTATCGTGTATTATCGNAAATTTTTGGGATCCATAATAGTTAAAATAAAATTATTATTATTATTATTATTGCCAGCTGTTGGGGTTTGGGGAAGGGATGGGAGGAGGGTGCTGGATTGGTTGAGGTATTGGCCTCCGGTGACCTCACTCACTCGGTGAAACACACAGCAAGCACTGATGATGATGTAACTTTTGATTGCGTTGGCTTAAAAGCTTGATTTTTCACAGCTCCAAGAGACAGCAGACTTGAGTATTTAATATAAATTTCAGCTTGATACCGCCACACGTTCCCGAGAAGAAGAATCTTGACAGACAGGCGGACAACAAAGTGATCCTATAAGGATTCCGTTTTTTTCCTTTTGAGGTACGGAACCCTAAAAAGATTAAAACAAGATAAAAGCTAATAAAATGAATAACAAAGGCTTTGTTATCTATCAGTGTCTGTAATTTTATTCATTAGCAATAAAATATTATAAATGAAGTTCATTAAACAAGAAAGCAGAGTAAGTGGCAGTATAAGATTTTTACAAGTAGACCCACACCCCACTGTTAGCGGAGAGCGAGTTTTCACACTTATACTTTTCTAGATTGCTGTTATATGCTATTATTATAGCAATTATATAGTATATATGACAGAAAAGAGTGTTCTGTTAACTTGAAGTCAGCCACCGGTAGTGAATTGATTGAATGGTCTACAACGCTCGAAAAATTTACCACCAAAAAAAGTAACCTACCTTTGGCAAAATACATCTCTTCTTGGGGTAAATACTAGAGTAGCTTTAAAGTTCTTTGCATCCCTCTAAAAGAATACTGTTCTGAAATCTTTTTAATGTAATATAAACCCACACCATCATACAACTGTTGTTTAAGAAAATCAAATATATTCTACAAATATAAAAATGTTAACTTAGCTTGCATTATTGGCTACACAGTTGGCCTAGTGGTTTCAGTGGTTGCCACACCGTTTCCTACTGCGCAAAGTGTTGTGGGTTCAAATCCTACATGGGACAACACTTTGTGTGATCCATAAATTGTTGTCCTAAGTCTGGGTGTACTTTGTGTCCGTTTCATGTATGTTTGTAAAGATCCCCGCGACATAGTAAAACGGGAGATGTCTTTTAAAATAAAAAAAATTCTTCAAAACCTAAAAAAATTCGACACCAATTGAGCGCATATTTAGAAAAATTGCTCCAAAGGTTATATTTATCTATTTTTCGCGGCAATTTCTGTCAATATAACTTCAATGTGTCATAGCAAAGCATTACAGGGGAGAGCTACTATATCATACAACTGCCAACGTTTTAATCCATTTAAGAAATGATGTGTGTGATGTAAGATGTTTATACGTGGGAGAGCCACGCTTCGGCATGCATGGGCCGGCTCGACCGAAGTGATACCATGGCCTCCTAGAAAACTGGTGTGAAACAGCGCTTGCGCTGTGTTTCATCGAGTAAGTGAGGATACCGGAGGCCCGCACCCCATTCCCTCCCCTATTCCTGTCCCCATCCCCCAAAAGCCGGCAACGCACTTGTGACACCTCTGGTGTTACGGGTGTCCATGAGCGACGGTAATCGTTTACCATCAGGAGATACGTCTGCTCGTTTGCTCGTTATACCATAAAAAACCAGGCACGCGCACTAGGGTTCCGTATAATTATCTATAAAAACGGCAAAAAAAAATGTTTTTAGTATTTGTTGTTATAGTGGCAACAGAAATACAAATTGAAAATTTCAACTATCTAATTATCACAGTATATGAGATACAGCCTGGTGACAGACGGATAGACAGACGGACAAACAGCGGAGTCTTAGTAATAAGTTTTACTCATTGGGTAACCTTAGTAAATAATATTAACGTTCTCTTTCTTTGCCATTCTACCAAAAATGATAACAGCATTCTTTTTCTCTTTAAATTTGTACATTGTATTAATTAAGCTACATGTATTCTTACAATATTAATAAATTAAAATTAACCGCTAATCGCTATTAATGGCACCTGTACCTAATGTTGCGAGAGTGCGCGACATAAGTTTTTATAGCTAACTATAAAACAATTAAGCGCTGGTATTTTGTGAGACTATGAAACTGATAAAGTGGATGAGAATATGGGGTATATTACACAGAAACATTAAGCTAATCTCGTAAGTTATTTAAGTTTATTATGAAGAGTTTTATTAACAGCTGTTTAAAATGTAAACCCCTTTGAAGCATTTATAATGGATTCTGTGAGTTTTTTTTATAAGACACTAGGTACTTTCTCCCCTTGGCTCTATCCTACCTTACCTACTCTACCCTATCTGCTCCGTCCTACCCTATGTCGGTTATAAAAAGAAAAGTAATTTATTTTAACGAAATTGCAACACAACAAATTATAATAGGCATTGGTACATAATACAGCATTGAAACATTAACTAAAGCAAGGTTAAGTAAGAAACATAATGATAGGTAATACGTGTTGTTATATAGTTAATGCTATAACAAAAACACTTGCTGCAGAGTTGCGTTGCTGTGTGCGTAAAAAACAGATGTAGTTCAGCATAGTGCTGCATCGTTGAGGATACAGCGCTGACCTTCAGCAACACCTTGATGGTGATAAGCGCATCCAGAACAGCCAAACCAAAATCAAGATTTGAGTTTCAGAACCAATTTACTACGATTTGCAATTTTGTTTGATAATTTTTGGAGGTAATATACAGAGTATCGTTAACAATTACCCGACAATGACATTGCTATCTTAGCAAATAGTAGCAACTACGCACTTCTTTAAGAAATATAGGATCTCCATAGCAGTTAAGCGGTTTAGCCGTGAAAGTAAGAGATAGACAGATAGTTAGTAAAAGTTCCTTATGAAATATTTTTTTAATTATTTCGATTTAGAAAACCAACGATAACAAGAAAGAATATATAATTAGTTTGATATGCAACATCTAGCCAATTACATATTTTCACGAATTGCAACATGATAAATTAGGAAAAAAATTGGAACACTAACCAAGACGACCTACAGAATTACAATAAATAATAATGAAAATAGAAAAATGTCATCATTGGAAAACTTAAGACTTAGCATACTGCGTACAACAATATTGTCGATGTTACTGGGATCAATAGAGTACTCCTTGCACAACTTATTGTATTATAAATTCGTGTGTTTTAGTTTGAATAGGGAGCTAACAAGCTAAGTCACCTAATGGTATAAGACTAGCAATGACTTTCTGTAAGGCATTGGTAGAAATCATATATGGACCAAATTGTTACGTCTCAGACGGGGTTTGAACTTGCAACACTCGGCGCAGTAACAAACGGCGAGGAGATCACTTAAGTCATTACACTTTCCGTACAGTTATATGTGCATAATTCTTCTACGGTAAATTAACTTTTATCAAAATTGCTACTTGAGCCCTGTGTTGTTACCCGCGGTATAGCTTCTCCCGTAGGGAAAACCGCGGGTCGAATCAATTTCATTTTTTCTGAATCTAAAGCGTTCTCGAATCCTCAGAAATAGACACCAGAAATTCATTAAAATCGGTTCAGAATTATTTCAAAGATTGTATAAAGCGATTACGACGCAAAACGATTGTACGAGTACGACTGAGACATAAACAAACAAGCGCAGCTTTAAAATATTTTATATTTGTGTTTATGGTTATTATATCAATATTATTTCGTTTAGTTTTATATTAATACGTAAGTATTCAAGTTATAACCCCTTATTTTTTGCCAGTTAAAAAAACAATAGAAAACTCTACAGCACGAAGACTTATAAGATGAGATAAGAAGATAAAGTTTTAAATTTAACCCAAATTGTGCACACCTAAATCCTCAATATCGAACAAAAATACATTTTCGCCGAACTTTCTTGAAACTTCTCGAAGATCTGGAAATAACCTGTCAGTATAACGTCTTTGTGTTCCAGTTTCAATTACAGGAGTTTGTGCCCGAGAGACATAAACACGTTTCTAAATGTGACGGTTGAACGGATACCGCGGAAGGAGTTTAAGGATTTAGTTCGAGAAATAATGAAATAAAAAAGAAATGCGAGTTTCTTGCACAAATCGACCTTGTTGTTGCCTACGTATTAAGAAAGTTTGTTATTTTATGCTGTAATTGTAAGTGCCCATAATTTAAATTGAAAGCACTTCATCTCGCGCAGAATACTTTATTTAACTTACATAGTATTCTGAGCGATAAAACTGTATTCAAAGATCCACAATCTAATTCTCGCTTCTTTCTGTCCTAAATGGACATTTATGTTCCTTCGTCACAAGAACTGAAGAACTGAATAAAGTATCTGGAACGGACTGGTTGAAGAAGGTAAAGGATCATACACCAAAATACTAATTTGAGGAGACTTATATCCAATAGACGAATAGTATAATATAAATGACTGCCTGATCAAAAGGATGACTACAATTCAAGAGAGGATTCTACCATGCGAATATTGACAATCTTGATGGCGCAGGGGTGGGGTATGCTATGCTAGAGGTCTCGGGTTCGATGGAGTTGGTTCAGATGTTTCTATGATCTAGAAATATTTATTTCAGAATTTAGGGGAATTTTTATTATTATATATTTACATCAGTTATTTAGTACCCATAACACAAGTTCTGCTTGGCTTGGGAAATTAGATGGCGTTGTGTATTAAATCTCTGAAATATTTATTATTATGGACAACGCAGAAAAGCTACCCACATCGTGGCCAAGTGAGATGCTTTTTCACGCACTGTTCAGAACATATCGTAGAGTGGCGAGCAAAGCTTAGCGAGGTGGGGAAAGCGAGTTATTACAAACATTACGGAGCAATTGAATACCTGCATAAGTCACTTCAATACTCGCACCTAACACAGATATATTTTTTAACCTACCTACGTGCTAGTAGAAATGAATTATTTCCTTAGAACTTATAGAATTGTTAAACCAGCAAAATGAAATTACAGTCCACTTAAAAGTCTTCTTTTTTTACAGTGAGTCCCAGGTTTTGGCTGCTCGGCACAGGAAAGAAATCTACAAAACTATAGTACGCAAACGAGCCATGATTTGGCATTAGTGGGGTGGATTGACCGGACTGATACCGTAGCCTCACAGAAAATTGATATGAAACAGCTTTTGCGTTATTTATCACCAAGTGAGTGAGGATACCAGAGGCCTATACCCCAACCCCTCCCACTATCCCCTTTCCAATCCCCTTCCGATCCCATCCATCGCCCAAAGGCCGGCACCGCACTAGTGAAGTCTCTAGTGTTGCCAATAGCGTCATCATGACGAACACCATGCGTTTGTTCGTTTACTCTATAAAAAAGTAATGTATTACTTTGTAGATTTTATTAATACTTATAGACTGCATTTTATCTCTTTCATGTGTCTATAAATCCTCCATGACACAGAGAGTTTCTGTAATCAAAAATAAACAATGCTGCTAATTTTATATTACTTTATGATTTAATTCGTACTGCAAACCGAACCACCGTATTGTAAAATCATATTCCAATCAAATCAATCAATCAAATCAAATTCCAATTCCAATATATGTAAAATAACATTTTTCAAGAAAGTTCAGCGTGTCACGGTAAAGTCTTGCGTCAAATCGTCCGTCCGTGAAAAATTTATGTAACGGATAACTCGCACCCGACCGCTGTCAGGAGCAGAAAGAAAAAGGAAATTTGACCGATTCTTCTGTCGATTAAGCTTGCAAAGGTTAATCGACAAAAGAATCGGTTGAATTTCTTAGAGACGAGATATGTGGGATATATATATTTTGTTCTAGAGGTCTACCTTGGCGCCCCAACAATTGAGGAGAAATTCACCTGAAAATGAATAGATCTACTGCTGCCGGGCCACATGCTAATATCTTCCGCTTTGCCAAGAAGGAAAATGCACATCTTACCGACCATCATTTTAACCATCTCACCTACCGTAACTTTTCTTTTTCAGGGAAAATGGGGCAAACGACGTATGGCCTTAACCCTCTCCTGAGAGGAGACCCGAGCCCAGCAGTGGGACATTATGGGTTGTTGTTAGTTAGTTAGGGGCAAACGAGCAGACGTATCGCCTGTTGGTAAGCGATTACCGCCAGATACCGCAACACCAGAGGCGTCACAAGTGCGTTTCCGGCCTTTGGAAGATGGTGGCAGGGGTGGGAGGATGGGAAGGGGGATGGAGACAGGAGTTGGGGTATAGGCTTCCGGAATCCTCACTCAGTGAAACACAGTGCAAGCGCTATTTCACACCGGTTTTCTGGGAGGCCGTGGTGTCACTTCGGTCGAACCGTCCCATGCATGCCGAAGCTTGGTTCTCCCATGGTAAGAATGTAACTAAGTATTTCCGAACATAAAATCTGATTATATCGCATTGAAGTCGTATAGCGAAGAATCTATACTACGTGAACGTTATCAAGTATGGGAAAAGGATTTACAAATATGATGAAAAGAAAGAATGATATGAGGCTGTATAAACATCTCATTGATGAGCTTTAACCTGATTGCGGTGAAGCAATAAGGAAGGGTTATAGTTTAAGCAATCTATTTTTGTTTGTATATTTCATCGAGACGCCTTGAATACTAGGCAAAAACTTATGAAAAAATATATATTTTATAACTTTTATCAGTCGGACCATAATTACAATTCTGTTGTCACTTCGTTTATTATAATTGGTTCAGTAGTTTTGTTCAGTTGTTTTGTTGTCTTCATGTGGATTTTTTCAGACATTAATGGAATTAATAATAAAAAACAAAGTGCTAAGCGGATGGCAAATATATTTGTAAAAATTACAAGTATAGAAAAAAAGAAAGAAAATTATTTACTCTGACATACACAGGACAGCATATGGTTTTAAACAGACGTAAAATAGAAGAAAACAAGGTATTACGTTGTCAGAAATGGCGCCTATCACAGCATACTGCTGTAGCCAGTGTGACTGGCTACAGCAGTATGCTGTATTACGATACGCTGGTATTACGATAGGGCCCACGCCCGATGTCGTCTTATGTCGTGTCTGGTAGTAAATATTTATAATGTGTGTTACGTAAAGTGTTATATATATATATATATATATAAACATACATCCATAAAGTACAAAATAAAATAGGTATATGAAGCATAGACAGTGTTGAATGGCAAGACAATCTTACACGCTCTCAGACCGCGGCTAAGCGATAGACCAAATACTGTGCGAGCCGCCCAAACGCTTTGTTGGGCCTCTACCTATCTCTACCAAGAAGAGAGACCGCGGGACGTAATGTTGTTTGTGATAATTAATAATATAAGGGAATTAATAGTACCCCAACTTCCCAACTCCGAGCTGTTATTAAGTATTTATATAATCAGAAAAACTTAATAACTTTTTAGACCCGACCCAGTATTTGAGCCCGAGACCTCTTGATTGGCAGTCGCATACTTCAACTTCAACTATATATATATATTAGAAAAGATGACTTTATTGCGGATCCATTTTTTATTGAAATGTTTTAATTATTCTAATATCTAACATGTCTTAAAAAAATATAAGTTAATAAAACGTGACCCTAGAACAGAATAGAATATAAGTAAGTAAAATAAACGTATGTTGCTAAAGTACAAAATTATGTCGCATAATTTTTAAACATGTCGAGGCGCCCGTTCATTAAACTCAAAGCAACTTAAAATGAAATGTGTACAAAAGGGAAAATTATGACATACAGCAGACGGGTTTTACTCTAATTACATGTTTTAACTTGGAGCTTATGAAATAAAAAATGACGCCCAACGAGGGACCAACCACTAAACCTTTTATTTTTGAAAAGGGAATGCGATTTTTCCTGTTTTAGCTCTTGTTTATTTTTACGTTACTTCTTTTTAATCTGTAGATTGTTCAAGGATTAAAACACCTACCTGGCTATAAAATATTTCAAGCCAATCAAAACAAAACCAAGACTTTTAGAACTGTTGCTTGCGATAGACGACTCCATGGATGACGTAGTATATTAAACGGTTAGTGTTATTAGTTAAAACCTCATATGGGACAACACTTCCTAGTCTTTATTATTCCCAAGATTTGGGGTCGGCTACTAGTACAACTGGTTTAACCTGAATATCAGTTTTTACACGGAGCGACTGGCATCAGACCTCCGCAACCTTGAAGGTGAACTAAATTCGGAGGATGAACTAGTTCTCAGCATATTTAAAGACACTGATTTACTAATAACAACTGCCATAGATGTTCATGCCTACCGGGACCAACGGCTTAGCGTGCTTTCCGAGGTACGGGTGGTAAACACCGCCATTTTCCATTCTCCGGGCTGCTATTGAGAATTTCTTGTAAGAAAAACCTAACAGCAATCTGACCCGGGAATTGAACCCGAGACCTCTTGAGTTGCAGTCCATAACGCTAACCACTAAACCTACGATGCAGGGACAAGTAGACCGAAATCTCCTTTTTTATGGAATAGGGGCCAAACGGGCAGACGCATCGCCTGATAGTAAGCGATTACTGCCGCCCATGGACACGCGCAACACCAGAAGCATCGAAAATGCATTGCGGGCCTTTAGGGCTGGGGAATGGAAGGGTTGGGGTATAGGCCTCCAGTATCCTCACTCACTCGGGGAAATACAGCTCAAGAGCTATTTCACATCGGTTTTCTGTGAGGCCGTGATATCACTCTGGTCGAGTGGACCCATTCATGTTAAAACGTGGTAAAACCTCATTGCTTAGGAGAGGCCTATGTTCAGTAGAGATTTGTTGTGAGTTTAAAAGCCATAGATGTGTCCATAATCAAGTTCAACTAATAGTGATCAGCGTCTAGTATTTTTTTTCTCTTCTAGTGATAGGTCATTAATTTTGACAAAAGAAAGTCAATAAGGGTAGCTAGTACTGTAACAAATGAACAATACTACAAATAGAAACTATGAACGAGGTGTGGATATGAGTGATTGGGGAAAACTGTTAGTGATTGATAATTTATATAATGGAAGTCCAAATTTAAGGCGTAGTGGGGTGTACAGTTACTTGGGAATGGGATGTCACCCTTGTGACAGAATAATAAATAACATGAATATTTTGGACATCTCATGTACAACACCATCTAGTCTGAAGCTAAGCAGAGCTTGTGTTATGGGTAGATAACTGATAGAAACATACACATATTTTTAAAACACCGAAACTCCGTAACAAATATTTGCAGATCGTACAAGCATCTGGTAAGATCTGGGAATCGAATCCAAGACCTATGCCTAGACTGAGATGATGGACAATTTAGATTTCACATTCAGAACATTTAAGAAACTTTAATTTTGGAAATTTTCTTTCAAGTTTGTGACAGAGTTTCATATGAATATTGACTCCACGGATTGAATCCCACAATCGATCAGAGTGGCATGCATTGTAGGGGCCTATGTCCTTTTCTTTTTATTAAATCAACAGATAGAATCCTAATTTAAAATAGCCAAGTATTTAAATCGTGATGGATGCACATTGTAGGCGATGTCGGCTCGTTGTTAACGATACTCTGAAAATTACCCCTCAAAAAATTATCAAAAAAATTATTGCAAAATGTAGTTAATTGGTTCTGAAACACTGCTGATTTTGGTTTGGCTGTTCACAATGCGCTTATCACCATCAAGGTGTTGCTGAAAATCAGCGCTGTATCGTAAACGATGCAGCACTATGCTGAGCAACATCTGTTTTTAATGCACACTGCGACGCAATTCTGCAACAAGTGTTTTGTTACAATATTAACTATATAAGAACACGTATTACCTATCAATATGTTTATTACTTAACTGTGCTTTAGTTAATGTTTTATTATGTACCAATTAATGCTGTATTATGTACCAATGCCTATTACAATTTGTTGTGTTGCAATGTCGTTAAAACAAATTACTTTTCTTTCTTTCCAATGGGCTGTGATAGACCACCGATGATGGTGACTGCACAGATGTCGTAAACTTAATCATGTAGCTTTCCACTACTACAAATGTTCAATACCTATGAGAGACAATACCTTGTATAGTCCGTATTGTTTGTTCCGAGTCTGGGTGTTCTTTGCGTCCGTTTCTGTGTGATAATAAACTCTTTCTTCATGCATGACATATGCCTAATACAAAACTTGTACTTTTACAGAAAAAAATAATGTGATATTCTAGTACAAACGATTTCAAAGATTACGCTTCAAATTCGAATATTTATATTGTAGCGACTTCCACATCACCGCGCAAATGAATTATTCAGTTTAAAAGGTCATTGTTGTCGGCATTTATGTCAGTTTTGATCATAAATAATTGACTATCAGTTCAAACGCTCGTCTGATTCTGATGGCAAAATTTCAGGTTCTTATACGAGTTTACGTATACACAATACATGAAATAAATATTTCACACATCTAACACACAACGCCGTCACTAGTACTAACTAAGCCGAGCAGATCTTGTGCCATAGGTACTAAACAAGATCTGCTAAACAACTGATGTAAATACATATATACTTCATACGTACTTATTATACATAGAAAACACCCAAATACCAAAACAAATATTTACAGATTACACAAATATATGGTCCGACCCGGGCAACGAACCCGAGATCTCCAGCACAGCAGTCGCATACGCTACCACTGCACCACCGAGGTGGTCAAAAATATAATTTTATATTGCTCTTTATTTGAGATTACTCTTATTTAAACCCGTGCCTCCGAAAGTAAGTTAAATTGTCTGTCACGATTGTCATGACAATCGTTTTATTGTCATTCAAAATTACATACAGGTGAAGCTAATAAAATGAGTATTATACAGAACAGTAAGTACCACTCAAATGAACATTGACAAGACAATAAATTGTTGACCTAGCCACCATGAGCCTTGGTCTTATTTCTATATATCCAAAGCGATTCGTATCACATTTACAAAAAAATTAATGAATAAAACATACAAAGGCTTATACTTCTCTTTTGTACCCAAACCGGGAAATAAACCAGAATATTAGATGACGTCACGTACGCCCGCCATCTTGTTAAATATTAATGGCGGACGTGACGCTGTTGGGTATTATATGACAATTTAGGACAATCCAGGGCAATTTGCTTCATTACGTAGGTAAATAACATGGCTGTATTATGCCTAAGGGTAAATATAGGTGGATAAATTTGTATCCCAAAGGCAAGAGACGCCCAAATACTACACGCGTCTTGACGTTCTACAGCTGAAGTGCTTGTTTAGTTTCGGTGAGCTCAGATTTTTTTGTTTTCTAGCCTTATTATATTCCCAAGTTTATTTGGGTTCGGCTTCTAATTCAACTCGGTTTTACCAGAATATCGGTGTTTACACGGAGCGAGTGGCATTGAACCTCCGCAAACTCCGAGGGTAGATATTAATATCAGTTCTATCAGGCGACGACAGGTATCTGACCTTTCGAAGGAATGAACTAGTGTCAGATTTTGAGGGCACTGATCTTCTCAATAACGATTACCATACCATAGATGTTCATGGCAACCGGGACGATGGCTTAACGTGCTCTTCGAGGTACGGGGGTGAGTTCAGATTCTACTAGTGTATATTTTAGATAGAAATTGACTGCACAATTGGCCTGGAGGTTTTAGCGGTCGCCACACAAAATCGTTTCTCGTCCAAGGTTTTTGATGGTAAGTGACTCCCGCTGTTGATTGAAAGCAGCAACCCATGAGGTTAAAGTGCATTGCTGCATTTTGACCCCAGAAAATTAAAAGGATGGAATCATCCTTTCCAGTCTTAAGGTCGAATGACTTTGAGCAACCTCACCCACGAAAGGCAACCAGAACATTGTTTTATACCAGTCTTTGGTGAAATCGAATTATACCCAATAAACAATCGAGACGATTTCGCTCATAATACAGCATTTTTCAATGAAGTGTTGGAATGTCAATTTAGATCTCAAATTTCTTCGTAGAAAAAAACAATGAGTGAGTGGAAAAATCACTTTGATGATATATGTAAATGTAAAGGCATTTCGTATAAAATTATACAAAATGAACCTCCTCGCTTCCCATGGTTTAATAATTATGATGTGAATCGTAATGTTTTTGTAACTGCCCACCGGCTTCGATCTGGACATATGCCACACAACGACTTCGCTTTCTTAATGAAAAAAGTCAACTCGCCTAACTGCCAAGATTGTAATATTGTTGAGGGTGTACATCACCGTTTAATGGAATGTGTCAGAAACGAAACTGAAAGAAATATAATTATTAAGGAATTAAATGGAAATAAATTAGATCTAGGTGCATTTACTAACGTTTTATCAACACCTGTGTCATGTGAGGCTAAAATGTTGTATGCACTCGTAAAATTACCGACATAATGTTGGTATTCTTATGAGTATATAATAGGTTAAAATAGTTACTTAAGCAATAGAAGACAAAAGCTCGGTTTAAAAGATGTTTCCTTGTTTGTTGTTATTGTATATTTATATGTTTAGTTTAAGCTGGAACTGGCATGAACTGTGTTCAAAAGTTCCTTAAAAATAAAATAAAGAATTATAAAAAAAACAATGAGTAAGTGGTATTTCCACTAAAATCCAAATACACTTCCGTAGCCGCGCTCAGACGCCTTTCTCTTAACTCGAAATAATAACAGCACTTGACATATTATTATATTTAAAATCTTAATAAAAACAACGTATACTGTAAAAAATGTAGGCCAGGCATCAATAAGCTATGTTCACCCAGTACACTGCTATTTTATATTAAATAATGTTAAACAGCCACATGCTGTTGCCGTTACGTGTCTTGACGTTGAGTATTTAAGCACTAGTGATGTGCCAAAACCTATATCCGCATTCATATCCGATTTCTCAAATATCCGACGTTGTAAAAATATATGTATCTATACTATATCTAGTATTTCATCACATTTATAAAAACAAAATAAATTATATAAAATTGAATATTTAGACAAATTCAAACATGTGTTAGATTTTATTTTTATTTTTTTTCTTGGACAGTGAAATATATAGTTTAAGTTTGTTTAATTAGTCTGTACTATATCCTATTAATATTATAAACGCGAAAGTTTGTATGGATGGATGTTTGTTACTCTTCAGGTAAAAACTACTCAACTGGATTTGGATGTAACTTTACAGGAATATAACTGATACATCAGAATAACACATAGGCTACATTTGCCGCGACAACCGACATATACGCGGGCATAGCTGCGGGCATAAACTAGTTATTAATGTTTTCATTCTTAATTATTATGATCTCGTGTTATAAATCTGTAAATAACTGAAACACTTATTTTTCTTAATGTACTATTTACTTGTATTTCTATAAGTGTAGAATAAAATAATATTATTAATATTAACGACATAAAAGTAATTGACAACACGGTTGGCCTAGTGGTTTAAGTGGTCGCCAGACCGCTTCCTACTGCGCCAAGTGTTGTGGATTCAAATCCTACATGAGACAACATTTTGTGTGATCCATAAATTGTTGTTCTAAGTCTGGGTTTGCTTTGGGTCCGTTTCATGTATGTTTGTAAAGATCCCCGTGACACAGGAATGTATATTCCTAATGCGGGAGTTGTCTTTTTTAAGATAAGATGAAAAAGAAGATAAGATAACAATATAAAACCCAGAGTCTGTACGATTTATCTATAAATAAACATAAATATTTACTGAAGATAAAGGGGTAGGGTAATTCTTGTTAAGTCTTAATAATTACTTGTCGTTTCCTGATCACGTACCAGTTACAATTACATTAATTTAAAAAAAATCGGACATCGATGATCGTAAATTTGCAGATCTAAACTCAAGTATTCAATTCCGCAATTTTTTACGATCTGGTACATCACTAATGCAATAATGCACGAAGTCAAGTGAATCATACATGAAAATTACAAGTCGTGCGATACTGTGGTGCAGAAATTTATTTCCAAAATGTTCTAAATGTTTATATAAAAACGTTGTTAGCTATTGATTTGAAAAGTATGAAATTTCGTGCAATCTATCAACCTTATCAACTTTCAAACACAAATTTTATCACTACCTTGGCCTCGTACATAAATATATATATTTTATAACCCAAAATAATGCAATATGCTCGTTAAAACAAATAATATCGTTATTCAGTTTCTGTAGTTGAATGGTCCCTATAGTTTAATAATTTGCTAGCAAACTCGCTCCCCTAACGTAGCGTGTTCGCTGCAACCGCAAATATTGATGTAACATATTTATAGTCAGGTTTAAAAAAACTTTATTCTCATAAAGAATTACAGATTCGCTTACATGAGAACTCATTTTTAATCGGATACAATAATTTGCCGAGTGGTGTAACACTCACATGTTAATAATTGGTACTAGTAGAGCCATGATAATTTTTGTACGAACGGGCCGACTCGACTGGGGTGATACTATCGTCCCACAGAAGACTCGTGTTGTGGTATTTTGTTGGTGAGTGTAAGATGGGAGGCCATGAGTGAGTATGGTGACCGTGGTGGAGGTAGTGATAGTCACTTTGCAGGCTTCCTTAAAAAAATACGCCTTGGTTCTTGAGGAAGGAAATAGGTTACTTTTTACCAATATGACGGACATAACGCGTGTAGAGCTGCGGGAAAAGGTAAAAGTATTCTTCGAGAATACGTCAACTCAAAACTGACAATTTGTTAACTAACTGTTTTTGAAACTGCACAAGATTTTATCACCAAAGTTTCCAAAACATTGTCAAGTAGAGGGACACTGTGACACCAACATTTGTCGCAACTTGTGGCTATGAATAAATTAAGAAAGATTAAATATACCTAAAAATTTTGACCGTGGGAGGGCCACGCTTCGGCATGCATGGGCCGGCTCGACCGGAGAGATACCACGGCCTCACAGAAAACCGGTGTGAAACAGCGCCTGCGCTGTGTTTCACCGTGTGTGTGAGGATACCGGAAGCCCACATTCAAACCCTCCCCTCATTCCCCTCCCCCTCCCCATCCCTCAAGGCTGGCAACGTACTTGTGACACCTCTGGTGTTACGGGTGTCCATGGGTGAGGGTAAGCGCTTCCCACCAGGCGATACGTATGCTCGTATGACGCAAATTACGTAAAAAAAATTTAGTCTTTTCACCGCCACTCTGTCCGCCGGGGCTGATCTTTAGTGCATCTCTGAACATTTTCTTTTTCTCTAAACCTTAACCAACTATCAATTGTAACAAAAACCCATGTCTCTATAAATAGCTAAATGATGATTTACATTAGACCGTTGAGTGTTGTGTGAAATGAGTTCTTTATAATATAATATACTGCAGCCCCGCTCGCGCAGAAGTGGATATTTTCATCCTCTATATTACCCCCTTAAGGGTGGCATTTCCAAAATTCCTTTCTTAGTACTCACTTACGTTATATAGAGAACCTATATGCAAAATTTCTGAATTCTAGGTTTAGCGGTTTGGACTGTGCGTTGATCTCTGGGTATCTTAGTCAGTTAGTCACCTTTATCTTTTATAAATATAGATAGATCATTATTGTAATGTTTCATTATCCTCTGCGCCAATAATCCCAACCAAATATGATTTGATAATCTTCCCTTTTCAATATTAGGTGTACCAATTTATTATTAATACAGTTTTAAGTATCGCATGGTAGCTTTTGCAGCAGTACTGGGTGTATCACACCATACTTCGACTGCCTCGTCGGTCTAGCGGTTAGCGTATGCTACTGCTGAACAATGAGAGCTCGAGTTCCATTTCCGAGTCGGACCGCAAATATTTGTTTCGGAATTCGAATGTTTTTTATGTACAACTTGTATGTATTTACAAAAAAAATTAGTATATATGTATTTATATCAGTTGTCTAGTACCTATGGTACAAGTTTTACTTAGTTTGGGATAAGATGGCGTTATGTGTGATAAATGTCTGAAAAATATATATTCCATTTATTCCAAATCAAGCTGGGATTTCAGCCGTCCACTTCCAGTTTGACTATCCGAAATGACGGGTTAACATTTCGAAAACACGAAAAGCTGTTTTTAACCCTTGACATTTAAAACCACGATAATTATAGAACGCTTCAATTCTGTCTATTGTTATATGTAAGCCGACGTAAAAGGCAAAGGAGGATTATTTACGCGCAAATGAACAAGAAATCTGCCTCAGTGTTCAAAGATTTCATTTATACATATTCATTAAAATGAAGAAAGTACGCACGCACGTAGCGCTTTATTATTCACGAATCATAAGTTGAAGTGTAAATAACAGTCCTAATGGACATTACCCTTAATAGTTCAATGCAACAACTAAACATAACCTTACAACCATGTTACCCGCGTGCACTGCAAGGCAAAGGTAATGTAAAATGGGAGCTTTAGATACTGCTAAGCCTTTGTAAAAATCGTTATTTAGGTATATGTGCCGTGTACATATACATTTGACTGCCTCTGTGGCGCAGTGGTAGCGTATGCGACTACTGTGCTTGAGGTCTGGGGTTCGATTCCCGGGTCGGACCAAATGTTTGTTTGATCTGCAAATATGTCTTCCGGAATTGGGGTGTTTTCTATGTATAATAAGTATGTATTTACAAAAAAAATATATAGGTATTTATATCAGTTGTCTAGTACCCATAACACAAGCTCTGCTTAGCTTGGGACTAGATGGCGTTGTGTGTAAGATATCCAAAATATTTATTATTATTATTATTTACATTTAGTAAAAAGCGGTACTTTTAATATTACAAATAGACACGCCAATTTTACTTATTTGTGTAGATGTATCGATTTCAGTGTGTCTGTCTGTTTGTACTGACTTCTGCCAAGAACGGCTCAATGGATTTTAACGAGAATTTTACTAGCAAATAACTGATGATATAAGGGATAAGTTAGTCTTTTTTACACTAACTTTGCCCCGCGGTATTATCCATGATAGTTGTTGTACCGCGGAGCTCAGTTAGTTGTAAAATATTTGTTTGTTTATACAGTATATAGTTCCATTATGCATTTAGTGAAAGCAGTTAATTCAAAATTGCAAGCAGACCTTTCCATTTGTGTATTTGTTTTGATTAAGATTATAACTTAAGGTATTAAAACATACTTATTGATTTCTAAATACATTTTTTTGTAATCGCGGGTAAACGGGCAGACGTATCGCCTGATAGTAAGCAATTACCGCCGCCCATGGACATTTGCAACACCAGAGGCGTCACAAGTGCGCTGCCGGGCTTTGGGGGATGATAAGGAGGATGGGGATGGGGGAGGGGTTGGGGTATGGGCCTCCGGAACCCTCAGTCACTCGGTGAAATACAGCGCAAGCACTGTTTCACACCAGTTTTCGGTGAGGCCGTGGTATCACTCAAAAACTATAAAAGCAAAATAAACTGTGTGCTAACAGACATTACCTGAACAGCTATCTACTAACATCTGTAACTAAATCACTTTTCCAATTGTTTTTAAAAAACATAGTACAAGTATAGAATGTAGCAACCAAAATATACTTGAAAGACTGGTTGAGGTAGATTTATCAAAGTCCCCGCATCGTCCGGCACCTCAGCGAGGTGGGCCCAGACCTGTCGGACGCCCAATTCGGGTTCCGAGAGGGGCGTTCGACGGTCGGTGCCGTGGTGCGCCTGAGGGCCGTGACCGAAGAGGCGGTGAGCTGTGGCAGCGTGGTGTTGGCGGTGTCTCTCGACATCGCCAACGCCTTTAATAGTCTGCCATTCAGCGGCATCAGGGAAGCACTCCAGTACCACGGGGTGCCAGAGTACCTCAGGCGGCTGGTGGCAGACTACTTGGAGGAGCGTACCGTCGTGTACGAGGATCGAGATGGCGCCTTGAGACGGCGACCCATGTCGTGCGGCGTTCCGCAGGGGTCTGTCCTAGGACCACTCCTGTGGAACGTGGGGTACGACTGGGTCCTTCGCGAGCGTCTCCCCTCCGGGCTGGGCGTAATTTGTTA
>PKRV01000102.1:121998-148362 GCA_003709505.1 Hyphantria cunea | reverse complement strand
AAAAAAAAAAAAAAAAAAGATTTATCAAAGTCGGTATCACAAATAACCGGGCCCAACCCGCTTCAGCAAATAAGTAAATAAATATTTTAGGACATTTTAGCTCACAACGCCATCTAATCCCAAACTAAGCAGAGTTTTGGTTACTAGACAGCTGATATTAATATCTATTTTTTTTAAATACATACATATTATACATAGAAAACACCCAAACTCCGAAACAAATATTTGCAGATCATACAAACACTTGGTTTGACTGAGGAATCGAACCTGAGACATCTAGCACAGCAGTCGGATATGCTACCACTGCACCACCGAGGTAGTTTAATGTTTGAGAGTTAAAATATAATACACAACGATCCCTCGAAACTTAAACAGACGTATCTCAGACAGATACAAACAGTGTTATTATATGACATGCGAGTCTTAACCTAATTCCCAGTTCGTTAGAGTTTAACAAAGCATTTTTGTCCGATTTGATAAACCTCAAAATATCTAACGAATTTATTTCAGTGAACATTTACAGAACATTCCGGAAAATATTGTTCCCTTTTATGAAATCAATGATTTCCTCTAACAAAATTAACCAACTCGACGATTAATGCAAAGTACTCGAAACAGAAAATTCTTGAGAAGCTTTGAGAGCACTTATAATTAATGTAGGCTTGAGCTTCGACGCTCAAGGTTATTGAATAAAGTGCGCTAATGTCTGTGGCTTAAAATAAATATTTAATTTAAAATGAAATTCGTAAAAGGGCAGTTTAATACAGTTTTTTAAAATCTCAGAACTGCACAATAAGAGAAGAATTGGTTGAAGTAAATCCTATGCAATCCGTATAGTCTATGTGCTGGCGTAGGCGAAAAACTTCTTTGTACTTAAAAACCCATGCCTAGAACTGAAGTATTAAAATACATAGTAATTAAAGTATTAAAATATGTATTTACACCTAAAAACGAGAAAAATTAAATTATACTAGCTGACCATTGAACCCGTAGAACTGTAAGAACGCGCCATATTTACATATCTGTCTCAGCTTCCCACAGGCAGTGTATAGTATCTCGGACAAAAAAAAAACTTTTCCAGTTGTCTTTTAATTTATCTTGTACACAAACTTTGTCTTTACAATAACGAACAGATAACAAAAAGAATTATTTATAATAATTATTTTTACAGTAATTAACGCGATAAATTATTTAAAGGCATTACATACCCCTGATTGGCCTGACGTTTCGACCAGGCTGCACGGACGTGGTCGCAGACTGACTGGTAATATCTTTAAATAAGTGATCGCGTTAGTTCCCGTGAAAATAATTATTATATCACGAAGCGCAATAGTTTAAAAGGATTATTTATTGTGGTTCGGCGATTCATTTTTATTTAATTAAATAGATAGATTAAAAGTCAAAAAGATTTTCAACTACTATTTTATTTCTACATATGTAACAGTCTATTTCCCATAACTAAAGTTTGATTACGACTTATACAGCTTTAACCAGACACTTCACTACTATATACAACCTACATAGCTTAGATAAATTTGATCTCATTTTCTGATTTCATTTCATTTTCATTGACTGCAATGGGGACGCACTATTGCTTTGCGCCTATAGCCGTGGAGACTCTGGGCAGTTGAGGATCGGAGGCCAAAAGTTTGATTGCGGATATTGGTTGCCCCATTGCTTATAAATGTGGTGACTCCCGCTCTGGTTCGTTCCTGGTGCAGTGGATGGCCGTTGCTATCCAGCGGGGCAACGCTGCTAGTGTCATGGGCACTTTTTCGCCGGGAGCGATCCGGGGTGGGTTATTATAATGACATGAATTATTTGATTGTGTTTTCTTTTATAATAATCAAAATTAAAAATTTTGGAGATTAATTTTGTAAATTAATGATAAGTTTGTATAGTATTAGGTTCCTAGCTTAGTCTTTATTTTTTTGTTTTTTGGAGGCACAGTTGCATATTTTTATTTTATCTTTCTGTATGGTCTTGTAGAGCCTATTTCATAAAATAAAATAAAAATATTAAGTCAGCCGTAGGGTGAGCCTGGAGATCTGTCACACAGTCTTCAGGGAGAGCCTAGTATGGACTCCAGCTCTCACCAGAGAATTTTAAAAAACTGCTATGTATGTACCTAGATCTCATGAAACTTAAATTGTACCTTTCCTGTGAGAGAAAATAAAGCTTTATTATTATTATTATTATATGCTAAAGAGGTAATGGATATTGTCCAAAAAGGTGAACAGGGAAAGATAAACCATTGCTCAAGTAAATCAAAACCTTATCTTTAACACAGCCTAACTATAGAAGAAGAGTCTTGAATTAATAATATTACAAATTCAAATGATAAAACAAGAGATGTTTTATTTTATATCTTAAAATTAGAATATACCACAAGTATCTGTAATTCCTATAAAACTATATTTAGGAGGCCTAAACTTCTTCAAAGGAGACAATTGAAATAATAACTAAATTACATTTGGTCCAACCCAAACTAATGTTACGAATTTTCCCTAAAATTTCAGCGTCTAGATAATCATTAAGTGCCAAAAATATTATTTCACTTCACTTCGTGAAAATTATTTGTAACCGACGCGAAAAGAGGGGTTCTATAAGTTTGACGTCGTTGTCTGTGCGTGTGGGTGTATCTGTTTGTGGCATCGTAGCTTTCAAACGGATGGACCGATGCGGTTATCTTTTAATTTGAAAGCCAATTTCCTTGCAGTCATTCCCAGTAATATTTGGTAAATATCAGTCCAGTAGTTTAAGAGTATTAGTTGTTTTCCAAAATGATGTAAAGCATTTTTGGCGTTAGATTACTCGATTAAGTGCTCATGGAGGGAGTTTTTTAAATTTTAATTTTATTGACTACTACTTTTGGGCTATTTTCTTTCTCCGGGTATTTCTATGGGCGTGTTTAAGTTGTATTTGCTAACATAGAAAAAATAAAACATTTTTTCTTCTATCGGTTTATTTTGATAATACATGAACACACCTTTTATTACTTCATGTATCCACCAAATCTCTACCAGTCTCTTTTAAATCAAAACATCCAGCTCGCAAATGAAAAAAAAACATATTTCAATCTACTTTATTTATTTATTTATTACTTTATGCACAATTACATGCATTGGCGGACTTAATACCTAAAGCATTCTCTGCCAGTCGACCGATTGAGCGATGCAGAGATAAAGTGAGGTAGGTGCACCTAAAAGAAATTATAGCTATAGTGGTAGATTTATATATATATATATACATATATATATGGTTTTCATGAATACTATAATAAGTTTAAATTAGCATAAATACATACACATATACACATACTTGTATACACTTACACATATTATACATATATATAACAAATATATATAGTAATACATATTTAGACATAGATATATATTTATTATTATAGGATACAAATTTATTATCCGATGACTAACTAAGACCCTATTGACTCCGCCAATTCAACCAGTAAAAGCTCTTTTATCTTGTCTCTGCTATTTTCTTTTCTTGCATTCAATATTTCTAAATCTGTCTTCCTTTTGTTAATGATGTATTCTAAATAATTGACGGTCAGAACACCATCCAAAAAACCCATCAATTTATAACCTTGAGCACGCATTTGCATTAAAATTATTTGGCTCTTTCTCCACACATATATATGTATATCATTCCAGTTGTCTATAAATTCTATATTTTGGCCTTCGTTAAGGCTGCCTTCGCCAAGTATTTACAATTCGGGATACAATGGAAGATCATAAAAGGAGATTATTTTATTCACACTTATTTCCTTGCTTCAATAGGATTTTTATTATTGTCATAATATTTCGCGCCACTAACCCGTCCGGCACTTCGCACTTGCAATAAATTATAGATTAATGTTTCTTAATGAAGTCGAAGTCCTGCGCCAGTAGCAGAAGGAATTACTGCTGCATTTTTAATATTAAGCTTACTTTGAAGTTGATTTAATGAATTATGGATAAGGAATGAGGTCCTTCGGTAGGTATATATTTTTTTTGTTTTGTTGTCTTACTTTTGATTTGGATACGTTTCATAAGTTTGTCATTAATTATATTTTGAAATGACTTAGTGAAGGGGAGATCATTGTTTGTTTTATAGAAAGACAGTCTCCATGTCATCGCATCAAAAATTTTAAATATTTTGAATCATTATTTTTACCACGATGAAGCTTTGAAGACTCGAAGACTTAAAAATTTGAAGACTTTAAACGCTTGACATTGGCAGAAATAGCTGATTAGCTGGTTGCAATTTCATCAAAAGAAGAAGAAGACTCAGTGAAGTTGGCGGCTTTCCAGTCTCGACAGAAATCGGTTCAATGTTTCACATATGAATCTGGATGGTTTTGTTATTGATTCTGATTCTTTTGAGAATGTAACACTAATGAGGTCTCGTTAGCGATACGTTTTCTTTTTCGTGGAATGGTATTGAAAACAAAATGATATTTTCACCATAAATCAATGATACATCGCATTATTTGAAAATAAAACAATGCAATGACAAAGCTTGTGAATAGTGCATAGCAGTATTTCACCTTCTCGTGTGATCGACCCTCGATACATTTCCGTCCTAACGCCCGATAATCTAAGTAATAAAGTGGAGCCTCTTCCCTTGTTATATTTATACTGTAGTTTTAATATGGACGAATGTGGAGTGCCAATAAATAAAACAAAGTATTTCGAGGATAAAGTTTTGGGTTAAGTACAAATTGTTGACTGCACGGGTTTCCTAGTAGTTTTAATGTTCATCACGCTGCTTTGCCTCTTTACCAAGTGTTGTGGGTTCAAATCTCACATGGGACAACACTTTGTGTGATTCACAAATTGATATTTCGGGTCTAACTGTTCTTTTTGTCAGTTTCATGCATATTTGTAAAGAGACAGGATAATATTTTCCTAATACGGGAGTTTTTTTTATAAAAAAAGACTTAAACGTATTTTTTTTTACAGCAGAGTCCGACAAAAGAGCACTATGGACTCAGCTGCTCCGGAAAAATCTAAGTAATCACTAGTATCCCCCAGACTGATCGCACATTCATATTCCAACTCAAGTTCTGTGCCCTGCTCTTGCCTTGAACTTCCACGTACACACATTATTAAATATCACGGCGTGACTATCGATAACAATTTGAATTTCACAGCTCACATAGACTCACAGCACGGATCAGAAAACTGATATTCGTTTTCAATAATCTTTGATGTGTAGCGGGAGCTCTATTGTCAAAAAGTCTAACCTCGCTATTTGTCAATCACTTTTATCGTATTTCCGTTTGGGGTGGGGATCCTAAAACCAAAACTCTGATATTGAAAAGAGCGCAACGCGCAGTACTAAACAACTTTTCGTTCGTTACTATTTCCAACACCAAAATTATATAAATGCTGCGAAGCGCTATCTGTAAGACAGTTATTCATATTAAACTCAGCACTTCTACAACATCAAGCGATTATTTTTCTTACTATAACAAAAATATGCAAAGGCAAAGTATGTCAACATAACAAATACAACAATACATTTATGAAGCGATTACTTTGTTTTCAAGGCCCTCTATGCAGCAAACCTGGTTCGACTCGATAACATCCTAGCATGATCCCAACGTTCAGTTCATTGTAATAAATTTATTAATATTGTAATTATAAATGAATCAATAAACTGTTATTATTATAAATAAAATTATTCCAGAGAATATAAAAAAAATACATATCGACTCCAACGATAACTTTGTTCTTGAAAAATTTATACAGAACATACAAATAGGACAGACAGATACACAAACTGAAAATGTTAGAAAAATATTGGACCACCTACTGCTATTAATTCGACCATCATGAACTTGATGTCCTTCAATATTAGCACAGTACTTAATCCTTGAACCCTGAACACAGTACCTAAACAAACAGATGATTATTTTGGAATAAAGAAGAAATTATTCGCGACAAATTCAGGTCCTAAGCCAACAGTTGTGTATAATTTTATTAATGGTTAAATAACAGACATTTAATATATTAAACGTTTTTGATTTAATATGTTGACAATTTTGGCTGTAACTAAATGAAAACTTTAAATTATTTTCAGGAAATCATAATGCCTTTATATATTACTAAGATACGTTTTATGGAATAGGGGGCAAATGAGCAGACGTATCGCCTGATGGTAAACGATTTTCTCTGCCTATGGATACCCGCAACACCAGAGGCATGACAAGTGCGTTGCCGGTTTTTGGGGGATGAGGAGGGAGATTGAGAAGGGTTTGGAGTATGAGCCTCTGGTATCCTCACTCACTCATTGAAATACAAAGCAGGCGCTGTTTCACGCCGATTTTCTGTGAAGATGTAGTATCACTCCGGTCGAGCCGGCCCAATAATGCCGGAGCGTGACTCTCCCACGGATAAAATATATGTTTCTGCTATATATTTACAATACATCTTTTCACCAAAGTCCGCCATCTTTCAACCTATAAAAGTACTTAACATTCAAAACTTCAACTTCTTAACTTTCATAAATTCACAAAGGACGCCTCAATAAAATATGCAAAAAAAAATCACAAGGAAATTTGACTGTGAGGAACATCCCACGTCAGGTATTCTCAAAAACTTACAGAGCATTACGCTTCGACAGTCATTGTTCTTTGTTTTGTTTATTCAAGAACAAAACAAAGCAAGAATAAAACAATGAAAAGTCAAACAAAGTTTTAAACACATGAATTAATAAGTAAGGTATGGGTTTGTGACCTATATCTACAGTATTGCTTTGTTCCGTAGCCCCACCCACTCTTACAAAGCTTTGGCTGTGTTTGTTTTACGTAACTTAAGTACATATTTGAAATTTATGAAATATAAAAGCATCTCTTTAAGACATTTCGTGCTATCATTAGTAAAAAATCATAATATTGTATAAAATTATTTGTGAAATATAATTTCAAACGAATACTTTTTATTTTATTTTATTTTGTATGCGGAAAGTACAGAATCGGTTACTGTAGCGAACCTTGGAAGGCCTATGTCCAATATGGCCTTCCTCTGACAGAGCATATGATATTGTTTTATAACATCATTTTCAGTATCTACAGCTATCTATGAATATATATATATATATATATATATATACGAGTTCTGCGGTGATTGACCTCGAAATTCGACACAATAAACAACACTCTTTCCGAGGGACGACAGATTAAACTTTAACATCGCGGGTGGGATCTAACTAGACCCCATGTGCCGTTTATCACTTTGATTTTTGGAAACTTCCATATTACGACTGCGCGCTTCCATCTAATCTCAGTACGCTGCGAAGGATTTCGAAAGGTTTTACGTACGTTGCTCTCCCGTCGAGTACCTGTTTTACGTATGTGGAGTACCTGTAGATCCCTCCCGTATATTACGTAATAGCTTTTTCGTTCTCCAAATAAATAAATAAATAAATATGTTCAGACATTTTAACACACAACGCCATCTAGTCCCAAACTAAGCAGAGCTTGTACTATGGGTACTAGACAACTGATATTAATACTTATATACTTTTTTTTTTGTAAATACTTACATATTATACATAGAAAACACCCAAACTCCGAAACAAACAATTGCAGATCATACAAACATTTGGTCCGACTCAGGAATCGAACCCGAGACCTCTTGCACAGCAGTCGCATTCGCTACCACTACGCCACAGAGGCAGTCAAATGTTTTGAGTTTCGTATTTTTCAGGATTGATGTTATATAATTACAAAAATGAATTGTCAACTATCAAACGACGCCATTGCATAAATTTTACAGGATTTTAGTGATTCTGATAGCGAATATATACAGGACACGTTACATGAAAATATTTTGGAGGAGGTACTTGATATAAGTGATGAGGAAACATTACATAACGGTCATGATTCTGCGTCTGAAATGGAGGAAAGCGATGACTCTTCTAACACTGAGCCTAAAGAGGAAACAAGTTGTAATATTTCAACCCAAAGCGTAAATCTATGTCGGAAGCACGATAGTGGTATTGAGGCCTTCTAATTGTTTTTTTTTTATTTTGAGTTTTGTTTCTTTTCCATTATTTTGTGTTTTGATTCCTATCTTACTCAAATTTGTTTTTAACACAGTATTTTATGACCGCTAGAGGGCGACACAATAGATTCAGTGACTCGTCATTTAACTTATAACCAGCGGACAATCAAGGCGCTTCTAATAATATATCATTTGTCCAGATCTCATAAATAGTTGAGGAGCTATGAGGAAAGATGAACATACAGAGATTATCACTATCATAACGCTCCTTTGGCTTTGATGTAGCCGGGTAAAAATAATAATGTGATGTAATACAACACATTACTATTTTTATCTACTTACCTTACACTTCAAAAATGGTTCCTATCAACCCCTATATGCTACAATGAATCGTGGTAGGCTATATCTACGTATATGGGTATTTGTTTCTACAAAACCGACTTAAACAAAGTCTTAGAATACGGAACGAAATTGAATACAATTGAATCAAGTCTTTGTTCAATTTACAAATGGCTTTTAGTTCCGGAGTCTCAATGTTGATTTGAGGAGTAAACTCAATAAAGGGCTGTAAGGCATCTGTGTAAGGGGTATAAGACGAATAATAAGTAACTTCAGTAACTTTTGGGACCTTTTGGGTATGTGTTAAATTGGTAGTTGGTTAAATTGTGTTACTCTATAATTAAATTTAATAAAGCGAGTTGTTATTGTTAACTTCGGGTATTGATATTCAATTTTACTGTAGCAACACCGTGTATAAGATTCCAATAATCCAATTAGATATTTATAACGATGATGTACCTCATTTATGTATCGAATTATAAATTGAAAACAATATTAATTGCATGACAGTATTTTGTTTATGTTATAGGTGGCAAACGAGCAGACGTATCGCCTGATGGTAAGCGATTACCGCCGCCCGTGTACACCCGCAACACTGGAGGCGTCACAAGCACGTTGTCGGTTTTTAAGAAAGGGTACGCTCTTTTCTTAACGGTTCGAAGGTCGTATTGGTCCTTAATTTAATGCTAAACAATTTAAGCGTGACACCTTTTTCATTAAAGATGGTTTAACCACCTGCCTATGACTACTTGTGACTCTCTTTTTTGTATTGTAAAACCATGCATTGTCCTGTGAATATCAGAGTATTATTATTTTCTTTCTTTCTTTGATTATGAGAGAGTCATGCTTCGCTTTAATTGGCCGACCCAACAGGAGAAGTGCAACGGCCTCTCGGAAAATCACTGTAAAGTTTAACCAATTTTTTCATTAAATTCTACGGTCTTAAAATTCTACCCTCATCTATTTTGAATGTAAGTGGAGTACTTTCAAGTTAAATAATTCTATAGCTGCATTCCTATTTCATTCATTCATCAAAACATATATTAATTCGTTAAATACCTTCGTACTTATTTTTAAAACTAAGGCAAACGTACTGGTACGTCCTGCATAGTGTCAAAATGAAAATCAAGGATTTTTATTTTTGACATTTTGAAGGATGTACAGGACGATCTAAAGTTGACCTCTGCAACCCTTTGTTTTTCCACTTTTTAGTATCAGGGTCCTCGGATTATTAATCTTTGAAATCTATGATCAACATGCAGAATATGTTATTAGACTATTTGTAAAATTTATGTTATTTATGTATGTTCAAATTCAAATCTTAATTGCTAACTAAATGTAGGTACATTTTGTATTCTTATATTATAGTTTGTTTCAATTATATACTATAGAAGCCTAGCTTGTCGTATTTTTATGTGAGTGGTGTTAATAGATTCGTCTTAGTCGTGAGAGTGAAACTGGTTACATCATAATAAAAAAAAACAGAATAAAAACAATTACGCGTACTTGTGTATTTTTTAAAATAATTCTTAACTTGTTTTCTACTTAATTTCATCGAGATCATTCAACGAGAAATGAACCATTATCCAAAGCCTTTATGTTTATAAAACTAATGGTATGTATATCGTATCCTGTATAAACGCTTTTGGCATATTTTTTGCACCAAAATTGAGTTTATCTTTCAAAGTGAATGGTGTTATTAGATAATGCTGTTGTTTCGGTTGAAAGGGAGTTGAAAGTGTTGTGGAGCTTAGCAAAAAGTTTGACGTTATAACGTCACGAATATATTGCGTTATTTTGCTTATAATGTAAAGCCGTGGGGAGTATGCCTCGGAGAGCACGTTAAGCTGTTGGTCCCGGTTGTCATGCAGATGTATGGCAATCGTTATAGGAAAGTCAGTGCCCTCAAATATATTGACAACTTTTTTATTTTTTTTTACGTTTGGAAACCCCCTGGGGCCTTCACCCCACCGGGGTTTGCGGCGGGACGGTGTGTCGGAATCGAATCGACTAAAACCACACGGTGTGCCACTCTGCGCCGGAGACGGGAGGGATCCGGGAACTGCTATCTTACACCATCCGGAAAATATAGTGACAACAAGTTTAACCTTCTAAATCAGTTCACCCTCAGTGTTGCGGAGGTCCGATGCCAGTCGGTTTTTTTTTTATAGAATAGTGTGTAAAAGAGCAGACGTATGGCCTGATGGTAAGCGATTACCGCCGCCCATGGACTCTCGCAACACCGGAGGCGTATCGCGTGCGTATCCGGCCTTAAGAGGATTGAGGAGGGATTGGGATCCTTACTCACAGGGTGAAACATAGCGCAAGAGCTGTTTCACATTGGTTTTCTGTTTCTTAATTAGAAGAAGGTATGTTAAGATTACACCATTAATATTAAATACCTTAGAGTAAGTTAATTTATTAGTTTCTCACTGCACTTTCTACTGGAGAAACTGTTTAAGTAATTTACTAGCGTTCAAAGCCTGCAGTACTCGGTTTAAGAGCTGTTACTTACAGTTGTACGGTAGAATGTCTCGCTTACAGTCTGTTGAAAGTATAATGTCTGGTGTTTTAGCTGATGAAAGAATATTAAAAAGACAAACATTTCTTATTGCTACCTTTTATTGGTAGTTAAATTTATTTCTTAATCACCAAGAGGAATCGTATTTTAAACCATCTTATTTATTTATTTTTGTGATTACCAACGAAGCATTATTAATGATATGTACGTAGTGTGTTCAAAAAGTATCACAAATTTTGAATTTTCGCGAGTTACGTATATTCGAATTTAATTTTTTTTGTGGCGTTATGTTGGTACATATGTCTCTCCCTTATGCTGACAAGTTCGGCCATTTTGAATGTTCAGTTAATTGTTGACATCTGCTTTGCTTGCGGGTGTTTTGGTTCGTCTTCGATTTTTACCTATTAAAATTCAAATGGAGCAAAGAATTTGTATCAAATTTTGTGTAAAAACCAAATTAAGTGCGCGGATGCATTCCGAATGTTGACTGTGGCATACAGAGAAGTTTCTTTGGACAAAAGCAACATTTATCTGTGATACTAATTTTCGTACACTACATATACAATACAATAAACATATAATTATAATTTGTTTGTATGTAAATTTCTTTAGCACGCCTTAAAGCCTAAAAGGCTTGTCGTATTTTTAGGTGAGTGGTGTAAATAGATTCGCCTTAGTCGTGAGAGTGCCTGGGTAGAACATAATTTAAAAAAAACTAAGAAAATCAAGCGTTTTTGGCGCCTAATGCTTAATTTTGTCTGGAAATAAATCTGTCTTCAACATACATCGAGCGTGGTATCAAAATAAAGAATTTTTAACGTTGATTTAAATATATGTAAGGCATTTCAAAACACAACGCCATCTAGTCCCAAACTAAGCAGAGCTTGTACTATGAGTACTGAGACTGATATTAATACATATATACTTTTTTTTGTAAATACATACATATTATACATAGAAAACACCCAAACTCCGAAAAAAATATTTGCAAATCATACAAACATTTGGTCCGACTCAGAAATCGAACCCGAGATCTGTAGCACAGCATTCGCATACGCTACCACTGCACCACCAAGGCAGTCTTATATTATGTAACTTACATAAAAAACCGAATGTAATAAAGATGACAGATATTGACGCAGTCGGATTTTTTTAAATAACTTTACTTATCTATATTTATTTCTGTCCGTTACACTTTAACATTATATAACATAATGCTCTATAGAAATCTATCCAATCGCTTTAGCAATAAATAACTCAGTTCGATTTCTGGATATAAAAGCTGCGTAGTAAAAAAACGTTTCGGACACTCAATCAATTTGGTCGAGTCGTCAATATTGCGACGAAATAAACGTTTCGGACACTCAATCAATTTGGTCGAGTCGTCAATATTGCGACGAAATAAACGTTTCGGACACTCAATCAATTTGGTCGAGTCGTCAATATTGCGACGAAATAAACGTTTCGGACACTCAATCAATTTGGTCGAGTCGTCAATATTGCGACGAAATACTAAATCAAATCATGAAAATCAAACTGACGTATTCTATCACAGGAATATTGTATGTATATGTGTAAGTTTATGAGTATGTTTAGATGTACGGATGTTTGTTCGTCTTTCACGCATAAACTACTTAACGTATTCCGATGAAACTTTACAATAAGATTATACTCCGAATAACACATGGACTAGTATTTACTTCGATTAATAACATGTACCCGACTGCGATCAAGAACTAGTTTTAATTTGAAGGACCATTCACTTTATTTTTTTCGTGTAATAGGAAGCGAAAATGAACACATAGTCAGACACTCCAAACTAAGGTGTAATTACTAATTCTGCATCGCGATATAGAATTTTTCACACCAATCGGTGTGAGTGTAGTGCTTATATGCAACTTCCCAATAATAGCCATTGGAACGTGACCCGCCAGGCATGATTACTTTGCCTGATCGAGAGTTCCTCCACCTACCGCTGCCGCTACTGCTATTCCACAGCGAGTGACTATTGGATACTAACACAATCACAAGTACCTCGCTGACCTGTCAGGCCTCTTCCTAAAATCAGGGGAGGAGAAATCCGGGTTCCAGAAGCATTCGTCACTGGATAACAAGCAACAATACAATATAAACAATACAATAGCAAAGTCCAAATTACTTACACTATAATTTTAAACAAACAAGTTTTGCAAGCTGGTTCTACATATAAACATTCAAAACATGTTATGGTTCCTTACGCCATATTTGTATAAAAATGGTTACAGAATCTGGACTAGAAATGACTAAAGAATTTTCTTCACGTAATAAAATGTAGACTATGCGCTACATTTTGCTTCCTCTACGAAGTGCTTCGACAAGCTACGTAGATATTCTTATAAATTAAGCTTGCCTTCAATTAAGGCCTAAATTGAGTTGGTTCTGTTGTAAAAGGCCCGTGGAGAATTTTAATACACCCCCGTTTCAGTAAAGATGTCGGCTGAATGTTGATTTAGATTATTTGCTACAATCTTATTGCAAGCTTTCATTTTGTTTAACAGTATCTGAATAGGGACTAATTCAAATCATAAACTCTCGTTACAAAAGTAAGTTAAAGAGCACAAGATATTTTGAATCGAAGTTAAATAAATAATGTTTTTAATTTGAATTTTTGGATGGATGACCCGTTTTAGAAGCTTATTCGGTGGTAGGACGGCTTAGACCAACAGTCAGGTTCTAATTTTACCTTACTTTCAACATAAGAGTTTTTTTTATGGAATCGCGGGCAAACGAAGCGATTACCGCCGGCTATGGACATCTGCAATACCAGAGGCGTCACAAGTGCATTGCCGGCGTTTGGAGGATGAGGAGGTGGATGGGGATGGGGATGGGGAGAGGTTGAAGTATGAGCCTCCGGTAGCCTCACTCACTCGGTGAAATACAGCGCAAGTGCTGTTTTACACTAGTTTCCTGTGAGTCCGTGGTATCACTCCGGTCGAGCCGGCCAATTCATGCCGAAGCGTAAAGCTCTCCCACGGTAAAGTTAATTTATTTATTTGTTGCTTTTTAAACCCTGGTTTTTATGACTCCATTAACTTTACTCAGCATAGCGTAAGCCAGACTACTCGTGCCCAAGAATCCGAGGGGGTAGTCTGAAAAGGCAGCGATAGATTTTTTTCATACATATATATTGGCCTGCGCAAGTAACTCTTGATTTGCATTTGTTTTTTAATGTTTTGAATGTGTCCTACGGTCGTCTTGTTAAGTTAAAATCCACTAAGGGAGAGAACACAATTAGCATCTTCATTTTAAAAAAAGCACTCATTTCTACTAAGATGTAAAATACATTTTACATTTTTGAAAGTTAACATTTCATTTATTCAAAGTTACTTAAAAAGCTTTCTAGTAATATATCTTAACCATTCATAGAAAGAATTTTAAATTTTGTTATTTTCTTCTCGTATGTAGTAATTGTATGTAAACTACCCTAGTGAAAGGAATAAGTACATTCTAGTATTTATTGTAGTTTTAGAGACAGCTTTATCACTTCCTAACAAACTGACAGACGATTCTGACTTATGTGATAGATAAACTACAGATTGTAGTTTCACAAATCTTGGAGAGCCTTAAATATTTCAGATGAATAATAATAATAAATAAATATTTCGGACATCTAACACACATCGCCATCTAGTCCCAAACTAAGCAGAGCTTGTATTATGGGTACTAGACAACTGATATAAATACATAAATACTTTTTTTTGTAAATACATACATATTATACATAGAAAACACCCAAACTCCGAAACAAATATTTGCAGATCATACAAACATTTGGTTCCACCCAGGATTCGAACCCGAGACCTCATGGTCAGTCACGTACGCTACCACTGCGCCACGGAGGCAGTCAATGCTGCGCCACGGAGGCAATAAATATACACATATCGGCAATTCTAATTGTTACATAATGTTATATGTCAGATAACTATCTGAAACTATCAAGTACTTAAGAAACTGGTGCCCCTAATATCTTTAGGGCTAGTTTCTTTAGTCCCTGATTAAATTCAAATTTCAAATTCAAAATCATTTATTCAATCAAGACACCAAGTGACATTTATGAGCGTTAAATTGAAGCTACAGATAAAAATCATAGATCGACACAAACAAACTAAGTTTAAATGAAACCTTTTAAGATAATTTATGTTCTCGGTTGTCGGCAAATCACGAGCTAAAATCAGAGTCACATGTACTTATTCCACGATAAAAATTAAACTTACACTTAACAGGTTTTGCCCTTATGACATCATCAAAGGTTTATGATAATGATTACTTTACACAATTCCGGTACAGCTGTCTAACCTACCTGACCTGACCTGATTGACGAATCTGTGGTGATCAGACTGAGAATTTCAACGAAGTTTTCTGGTTATAAAAATGGTAAATAACAACCTAGAGTATGGAAGTTGTACTTCAAGATAGGTCAGCCTAAAATGACAGCATTCGTGCTGTTGTGAGCGCGAGGCCGGAGGCCCAATGGTGCAGAAGCATCTCAATAACCCACCATAGTTTGGGTCACCCCGCTAAATTGTTGCGTCACCTGCATTCGTATTGAACATAATGGACACTACTCATTGATTCTGGTCATGCTTTCCATCGATTAGAGTAGAGTCACTTTGGCAGGCTCATGTATAATATATAAATATATACAAATGAGAAAAAAAATTTAATCTTTAAAGTTTTTCGTCCTTTGATAAAGTTATTAAAGTCAACGGCTCTGATAACAAATATCCAATGAAAAATTAAAAACAAATTGCGATGGCAATTCGTCTAATTAATCGAGATATCGCGTACTAGGAATTTATAAAGTCCTTTTTAAGTCAACAAAAATATGGCCGATTCGGTACCTGGTAGTGACCTGCGTTTGACGAGTAATTCATATTTAGAAAGTAATTTAAATATTTTATTACTTACCAACTATTACTTAAATTGGTAAAGGAAGAAACCGATTAAGTTAATATAGTTTAAGCCATGAATCATGAAAATATAATGAAAAATCAAAAGATTTAATGACTTAAAGGGCAAAGCAATCTCTCATTATTAGAGTGTATTTTAAATAGGGTATCTAGTCACATTACTCTGTAGAGTGAAACAACAGAATTGCTTAACAGTGACTAGTGATAGATATGGAGACTTCAACAAACTATAACAAAACATCTAACGCCATCTAACGCAAACGCACAGAACTATGAAGTAACTACTAATCCTCTATCACAATATAGAAATTCTCATGCCGATTGCCTTATATACACCTTTCAAACATCACCGATTTTGTCCTTAAAAAATTGTTAGAAAAAAAATTAAGTGAGTTAGTTTTATTAAAAAGGCTTATAAGGTTTCTTCACCTGCAACTCTTCACTGTCAAGTTGTTTTGCTTTTAAGTTGCACTATGTGTTGGGGTTTTATAACTAAAATAGAAAGAACACTGGTTGTTTGTCTCGATTAAGTACAATTTTAAAAAATAAATATTTTCACTTTGCGACTAAAAATTGGCCTAGTCATAACTTCAAACAAAGTTCTTCAAACAGAGCTCAAATGTAAAATAATTATACTTGACTATTAGATACCATTTCAAAGAAAAGTTGACAAAATATTATAATTGGCATTTAAATCGAAGTTAAGGTTGTTACAGTAACATGACAGCGTTCAAGAACTCTGTCTTAGTTTAGTCTTTTGCTTACTATCAAGCAACGTTCACGGCTATACAGCTACAGCATCTTTAAAGCTTGATTGAAATAGCGATTATTCTTTTAATTTTTTTAATGTAATAGAGGCCAAAAAAACGAGCAAACTTATCGCTTGATGGTAAGCGATTACCACCGCCCATGGATAGCCGCAACACAGAGACGTCCCGGTCGTTGGTCGTAGTAGTCCAGGAATATCGCAGGCGACAGTTCATTCCACAGTTTTTTTATGCGAGGCAGAAAGTTCCTGGAAAAGCTCACAGTTGTAGACTGCCAACCATCTAGATGATTGGGACGAAGTTTCTGTCGTGTAGGACGATGGAAAGAGGCGGCAGGAATCAGAGCACTCCCCATGGTAAAATCGGTAGAAGATGCACAGCGAAGCCACTCACATATATCGTTCTTAAGTTCAATACATATATCACTGAATGAAGACTTAAAACCCTCATAAAAATATTTAGTAAGTACTTTGTTATTACTCACAGTTGATGGTACTCTGTCGCCAAATTCATTAACTACTCTCTATACAATTACCTGTAATGATAAATAAAACCATTTAATAAAGTCATATGCAAACAACTGAAATTCAAAAATAAATCTGTATCGGACAGCTGTTTAGTTTTTTTTGGATATCTAATACACAACGCCATCTAGTCCTAAACAAAGCCGAGCTAGCTTGTTTTATGGTTACTAGACAACTGATATAATTACATAAATACTTTTTTTTGTAAATACATACGGTAGGGACCACCGCCACTTTTGTTTATGTATTTTATATAATTCTACACATATAACAAATTATACTAAACATAACACATAAATTATATAACAATATTTATTTACAATATTTACACTTATTCTACACTCAAAATATTATTTACATATATACACATCAATAATTCACACACTAATAATATAAGTTCATTATAAATTTATATATCACTAAGAAACATATAGGTTTGTCGATAATATTTATCGACACATCCTTTCGCTATGCTATCTAAATGAATAGCGAGACGAGATATATCATACGCCGGAAACCGTTGCCCATGCGCAGTCTAAAACAATAGTAACTTGTTATTGACGCCGAACGCACGCTTGCTTGCTTAAACTTATGTACTTGTGTTAGCCCTTATATATCGCTTAAATACTTAATGTTATATTGTGTACTATTCGTTAATTATCAATCTTCCTACTTTAAACTGTTATTGTGCTTGTGCTTATATATTTCCTTTACTGCACCTTCAATTGTTTACTTGTGAGTGTTGGACAAAATACATGATAACCGTGAGTCAAACACTTTATTTTACCTGTACACACAAGTTCAGTGGTACTACCACAGTACTACAATACAAATTAATAATCTGCATTATAAACAGAAACAACTTTGTAAGGAGTGTAATACGATACCCCAATCCTACTTTATAATATTATTTGTTTATAATACAGTTTGTAAAAGCTCTTCCGTGTTTGTAATTCGATCACACTCTAACTTCTAACAAGATAAGATGAAATGTGAGACAAAGGGAGGCTATGTAATTGAATGAACACACAACAGACTCGTAAGAATAGAGATCGGATCTTGTATCGGAAGGTATTATACCCCTCGGAAGGTCACTTATGCGTTGGACTGACCAGATCAAGTCTGCTGTGAGAAATTCAGTAAACGAGTGTAGCAGAATGACCTCGAACAGGCAGCAGTAGCAGAACGTTGTGAAACGTATCACATATCCCAAAACTGCCACTAAGTAACGATAACGACCGCTCTGTCAAGATTATACCAAATGAGAAAATATCCTTCCTCAGGAATCAAAGTATTTTCGTAGAAAATTTCACTGGAGTCGGTGCAGTGGTTTATCTTTGAAAGCGTAACAGACTGACAAACAGAGTCACTTTCAATTTTACAATATTACTATGTAGTAACTATTAATGAGTTAAATATCTTTACGCGTACACAGCTTCAAATTCCTCAAATAAAACACGAAAGATACATAAATATACATTTTAACGCTAGCCGCTCAAACGAAGAGAGATTTATTACGCACCAACAGTAAAAGCTTTGCTTTCGATTATTTGTTAAAGTACAAACATATGTACGGGAATTACCAATATTATGTACCAGGTACTAAGTACTGTGCTTACTTGGTATATAAATTAAATTACCTGGTGTTTCAGTCATGTGCACGTTCGCATGTTACGTAATCCTGTTCGATTGTTATCCTTTAACGCCAATGCTGAACAAGAAGATTAACACTAAATAATGTGGATATTTAATCTCGTTGTTTTACGAGTAATCATTTAGACTTTTACCATTGTTAATATAAACGTCATAACTTTGACGCATTTCTTCAATCAAACGTCATCATAAATTTTTAATAAAATAAATATTGTAAATAAGTAAATATTTTAGGAAATTTCAACACACAACGCTATCTAGCCCTAAACTAAGCAAAGCTTGTTTTACGGGTACTAGACAACAGATATTAATACACATATTCTTTTCTTTGTAAGAACTCCGAAATAAATATTTGCAGATCATACAATCATTTGGTCCCACTCAAGTATCGAACCCGAGACCGCTAGCAGCAGCAGTTACATACACTACCACTGCGCCACCGAGGCAGTCAATCATCAAAAGTAGTATAATAATAATACATAAATATTTCCGACATCTAACACACAACGCCATCTAGTCCCAAACTAAGCAGATCTTGTATTATGGGTACTAGACAATTGATATAATACTTATATACTTTTTTTTGTAAATACATACATATCATACATAGAAAACACCCAAACTCCGAAACAAATATTTGCAGATCATACAAACATTTGATCGACCTGGGAATCGAACCCGAGACCTCAGGAACAGCAGTCGCATACGCTACCGCTGGGCAACCGAGTATGTTGTTTTGTATGATTATACAATCGGAAATATACAATGCATACCTGAAAAGCGCAGGTAGAAGATCCGCGTTATGGATTATCTTTATTAGAGTGACATCAAGTACTAATAATACCAAATAGCTTGCGTCGGTGAGTGCAAAACTGGAGGCCCAATGGTGCCGAAGCATCTCAATAAGGTGCTAAAATTTGGCTCTCTATGCTGCAGTGTCGCATTGTCTGCATTTGTAAAGAGTGTGGTTACTACTTTTGAATTTCGCTCATGCTCTCCATCAGGTAGAGTACAGTTGCTTTGGTAGGTTTATGTGTAAGAAAACTCATGCTAAACATTTTCTTTCTTGCATTCATTGAGGGGAATCCCCCATAATCTGGCAGTGGACACTCACCATAAAATGATCTACTTGTTTGAATTGAAGAAAAAAAGGTATTGAAGAAAAGTTGGTTCTTGAATTAACCTTAACCTATGTTCGACGGTATTATGTTACATAAAAATCGTTTCTTTCTTCCCGAATTTAATAATTATAAAGATCAGATATTATACATATACATATTATCATAGTTACATAAGACTCCGCTCATGTTTCGTACAAAGAGAACGAATAAAATAAAATTTATTTGGTCATGAGTCGTAACTATAGCATATAGTATCGGCTATTAGCATGCAATATGGCTGGTTTTAAATAGACTTTTATCTTTCATGCACGTTGTAAAACCATCGTACATATAACATCAGTATAAGGCTTCTTACGTATCGGTATCTTTCTATGGCTGTTTTTGCATTTGTCTATCAGCTATTATAATTGCGGTAAGTATTATGGTTGACAGTTATTTAAGCCTATGATAACAGCCAGTTAAGTCTGATCAAAACGAGAGGCATTACAAAGTGCATATTTAATACTTAGCGTGACCACGTTAATTCACATAAACATAATTATTAATAATAATTATAATATTTGTTGCCAGAAAACAAAAAAATACAATATGTTCAACTAAACATAATTATATTTCAAACATGTTTGTAACTAGTTGGAAATTCTGTTAAACTATAATTTAAAAAAAAAATCTTGTAGTTTTGCTGGTTTATGGCCAGGGGAGACGACTCGGGCGCTGGAGATCACTAAACGATCTCCATCCTCCATAAGTGCAAGCCTGAGGGAGACAGGTAAGGCCACCTATCACCCTAGCAGGCCAGAATGGAGGTACGAGCCCTATAAAGTACTCGCGCCCTTTTTTGTACAGAATAGGAACGCAAAAGTTCCTAGCCAGGAGGGGGCCTCCTACAAACAGTGGGTGGCCCGTGATACGTTAGGGTTCCAGGGATTTCCTTCCGAGGTTACACTGGTACCCCAGCTTCTAGTACCCGAACTGTTGTGCGGTTTTTAGTCGGTTCCAGACAGACATAACCACCAGTTGATGGTATCCGAGGGGATTTCCGCACAACAAAAATAAAATAAAAGGAATTGGCTGCAAATCTCCTGATGTTTGAATTTAGTGACGTAACTACTGAAAGTATTTGAACGAGTTTTCAAAGGTACTTTAGCATATGGGTTATATAAATTAACAAACAAGTAAACCCTATTTGATAGCGCTATCTACAATATATTGTGATTCGTGACGTAGCGAAAGATTACAGCGGCCGGTCGACCGGTCACCGCGACAGAACATAGGCGCGAGTGCTAGATTGCTTGTGTTAGAAGCAGATACAATCATCATCATCATCATCATCATCAGCCTATCGCAGTCCACTGCTGGACATAGGCCTCTCCAATTTCACGCCACCTAGTTTGATCTATGGCTTCTCGCATCCAGCTCCTGCCAGCCGTCTTGCGCAAATCATCGCTCCACCTGGCTTGTGGACGTCCTACACTACGTTTGCCGAGACGCGGTCTCCACTCAAGAACTCGTTTACCCCAACGGTTATCGGTTCTTCGGCAAATGTGGCCAGCCCACTGCCACTTTAGCTTGCTAATCCTGTGGGCTACGTCGATGACCCTGGTTCTTTGTCGGATCACCTCGTTTCTAATGCGATCCCTTAGAGAAACGCCGAGCATATACCTCTCCATTGCACGCTGAGCGACTTTAAACTTATGGACCAGTCGAACCGTAAGTGTCCACGTTTCGGCTCCGTAAGACATTACCGGTAGGACGCACGCATTGAAGACTTTCGTCTTTAGGCACTGTGGGATCGATGATGAGAAGACCCGACGAAGTTTCCCAAACGCTGCCCAACCCAGCTGGATTCTTCTGTTCACCTCGTCCTCAAAGCTGTTTCTACCTAACTGCAAAGCCTGCCCGAGGTATACATATTTTTGAACAACTTCGAGAACGGCACCGTGTACCGCAACCGGTTCCGGCAGTACATGTTCATTGAACATGACCTTGGTCTTGTCGAAGTTCATCCGTAGGCCGATGCGCACAGACGAGTCAGCCAGGTCGTTCAGCATCTGTTGTAGGTCCTGCAACGTCTCTGCCATGATGACGATGTCATCTGCAAATCGCAAGTGAGAGATGTATTCGCCATTGATGTTGATACCGCGCCTCTTCCAGTGCAGCGTCTTAAACAGGTCCTCCATTGCATTAGTGAATAATTTCGGGGATATAACGTCCCCTTGCCTCACTCCTCGATGCAATGGTATGGGTCTTGTATGCTGATCCTGTACTTGGACGGACATAGTAGCGGCTTTGTAGAGACATTTCAACACTCGGACGTACCGCCAATCTACTTGGCAACGCTGCAGGGACTCCAGAACAGACCAGATCTCAATCGAGTTAAAGGCCTTTTCATAGTCCACAAATGCTAGACACAGGGGCTGATTATACTCTTCGGTCTTCTGTATTATGGATACAATCAAGTTTTTGAAATCATATCGTATATAGTTACTAGCATTATTAAAATTTATTTTATTATTTTATTTTCAAAATCTCTTAATACGTACGTGGATAATAAAATTCCCATACAAATATATATTTTCACGCTACAAAATCAAAGATTGTGAATTTAAATACTTTGTTTTTTGTCTGTGCGTAACTTGACTGCCTTGGTGGCGCAGAGGTACTGAACGCGACTGCTGTGCATGAGGTCTCCGGTTTAAATCCTGGGTTGGACATATTTGTTTCGGAGTTTGGGTGTTTCCTATGTATAATATGTATTTACAAAAAAAAGTATTTATGTATTCATATGAGTTATCTAGTACCCATAATACAAGCTCTGCTTAGTTCCAGACTAGAAAGCGTTGTCAGTTAGATGTCTTAAATGTCCGAAATATTTATTTAATTAATCTATAATATGATGTCCGTCTTTTACCACCAGATGAGTCATCTTTTCAAACCTCCCCCTTACCCCCCCTATACCATATATAGAAATTGCACACACCTTACAAGACTGTATTTATTTATTCATTAAAATAAAATTTCCACTAAAAGATATACACAACTATACAGTTAACAGTGAGTGACTGAAGGGATATTATACCAGTTAGTTTTATTAAAGGGGTATTATAGTAGTTAGTACCAAAATATAACTTAGCAAACAAAGTACATTGAAACACATATTTTATATAAACGATAAACTATTCATGGTAAAACATACACAATTTACAGAATTCAAAAAACGATAAAAAAATAAGATTTATAAAAGATTCAAAAACTAATATACAAGCTTACATTACATTACATAAAGTTCTTGAGTACGAGTATTTCATACATCTAGGTACATATATATTTAGAAAACTAGAAAAATACGAGAATAGAATATTTTTACAACAACATTCCCTGTAAAACCAGCTGAAAACAGACCCAACAATATCATTTCATTTCATACTCCATTAAAGCCTATTTGGACCTCTCCTTTATGTTTCCAGATTGGATATTTCGCCTCGATGGGTGGCCTTTTCGTCGTAAATTTTCTTACTAATCGTTTACTTATTAACGGATAATTTAAAAAAAAGCAGTATAACGGCTAGTTACATGAACCAGAACTTATTTAAAAAACAAGAGCAAAAAATTTTCTGCTTCGCTTAAACATAGTTATATCATACCGAATATATTAATATATATACCAATGTTTTGGCTAACCATTGCCAAAAACTTTGAGCGGTTATCGTAAGTCGAGGCAATACTACACTATCCGCTTAGCTAAAGTCTACTTACAGAAAAACTTAATTAACAGACACCCGAAATGCCCCGGTTTCGCTTCAACGTAGCTTTATGAACGTGTTCCAAACATTAATCTTTTGAATTTCTTACTCTGATAGTGAAAACCCCATTAAAAACCGTTGCCTCGCTTCAAAGATCTAATTGAAATGAAACAGGAAACTAAAATATTACATTTATTTATATAGATAATAATGAATCGCCAAAAGTGTGCAGATTATACAAACATTTGGTTCGGCCCGGGAATCCAACTCAAGACCTGAAGCACAGCAGTCGCATACGCTACCACTGCCCCAACGAGGTAGTTAAACTTCGACAAGAATTATAATTATAATATAGTAAACTCAAGAATGTACCCCAACTAAAACATATAAATGTCGATATTATCGTGGGTAAACGTACAAACAAAACATCCATGTCTAATGCATGTTTTGTTTAATTGTGTAATGTTGATTTTAACATAATTGGGACCTAAGTTATCAACTTATCAAAATATCATCTTTCCTTTGTGTAAAATAGAGTTTTCATATTAAACGCATTGTATTTGATTTCAATAAGGGGCTTTGCAAAATTTTCAGATATTACGTTACTGGACATGACAAAACCTTTTTTCGTCAAGAGATCCATGTCCAATAGAGGGAATATTAAATTCTGTTCATGAAGCAGACTACCACATTTGTCTATTTGGAGCAAAAAATAATGTGTAGTAATTAATTTTTAAAGTAATAATCCCACACTGATTCTAGCATGAATGAACCAGCTCGACCGGGACGATATTAACTTCTGACAGAAAACCAACCTGAAATTTCCGCATTTATGCTGTCCTGTTTTGTCGGTGAGTGCAACATTGGAAGCAATGGCATCCCAACTGTGGAATGGACTATCGCCTGAGGTTTTCCCGAACCCATACGACCTTTAAAACTTCAAGAAAAGAACGTACTCCTTCTTAAAAGGCCGGGAACGCACATGTGAGGCCTCTGGTGTTACGGGCGTGTAGAGGCGGCGGTAATCGCTTACCATCAGGTGAAACGTTTGCTCGTTTGCCCCTTAATCTCTTATAAGTCTGTAATCATCTTCCTAGCTTTAGTTTATTAGTTCCACCGGTTAACTTGGATGCTTTAGTTATTAGTTCAACCGGTTAACTTGAATATCAGTTTTTCTCCGAAACGACTGATTTCGGACCTTCGCAACCCTGAGGGTGAACTGAATTCGAAGGTTGAACATCTCGTCGATGCAATTAAAAGTACCGAGTTCCCAGTAACAATTGACATCGGTGTTTATGACAACCGGGACCGACGGCTTACGAGCACTTCGAGGCACGGGCGGCAAACACCGCCATATTCCATACTCAGGGCTAGTATTAAGAATTTCTTGTAAGAAAAACCCCACATCTGTCCAACCCAGTAATCGAACACGAGACCTCTGGGTCGCCAGTCGACTAGGCTAACCGCTAGAACAACGTGTCAGTCCAGTCTTGTAAATCTATCTATCAATTGCTATTATTATTGACTGCACGGTTGGCCTAGTAGTTTAAGTGGTCGCCAAAGCGTTTCCTACTATGCCATGTGTTGTGGGTTCAAATCCTACATGGGACAACACTTTGTGTGATCCATAAATTGTTGTTCTAAGTCTGGGTGTACTTTGTGTCCGTTTCATGTATGTTTGTAAAGTCCCCCGTGACACAGGATTTATATTTCTAATACGGGAGAGTTGTCTTTTTTAAGCAGAAAAAAAAATTAGTAAAAAACATCCCAACGTTTAAACAAAGACTTTAAACCTTCCTACTATATTTATAAACATTAAGCCTTGAAACTTTTCTTCACAAATCAGTTTATACGCATCAAGGCTGTGGTCACATCCGGGATATTAAATATATTCTAACAACGCGGTCCCTCCCTGAGGAAATCGTTCACAAATAGGACATCAATCCTGGGAGACTCCGGATATTTTCTGCCGATATCCCCCTCGATAAGAATTATCTTAAAATTGAATCCGCACTCGATTTTATTAGAAACTTGGCCTAAAGTACTTACATAAACTTAATTTAGAAGTCTTTTAGCAATTTTTCTTTGGGTATTACACTCGTTTTAACGTTATAAAAATTTGTAGAAGTCGGTAGATTTAAAAATAATTGAATTCTTGTTTTGAAAAAAATAGTGTTTCATTTATTTATATAAAAACTCATGCACACATGAACACTGGCGGACTAAATGCCCAGGACATTCTCCACCAGCCAACCTTTGAGTGATATCTGGGTTAAGAGAGGCTGGTTATTCACCAGCCGGCGGCGTCACCGCGGAGACGGCGAGGAGGGCCAGCTTCACGAGGAGTACCGCGAGGCGCGGAAAACTCTGAAGCTGGCCATTTGCCGCGCCAAAGACGAAAGTCGAAAGGAGATGCTGGAGGGTCTCGACCGTGACCCCTGGGGTCGCCCATATCGTGCGGTGCGTCAGAAGCTCCGCACGGCGGGCCCCCCCCTTACTGAGACTCTCCAGCCCAGCTTCCTGCAGGAAGTGGTCGAGGGCCTATTCCCGCAGCGGGCGGAACACACGCCCCCGTCGATGACCAGTTCGGTCGAAGACGACGGGGGCATCGAGGTCGACGTTCCGCCCGTCAGGGAATCGGAGGTAGGGGCGGCTGTTCTGAGGATTCGTTCGAAGAACACCGCCCCCGGGCCGGACGGGGTACCAGCCCGAGTGATGGCCCGAGCCCTCGACCA
>PKRV01000102.1:61727-120445 GCA_003709505.1 Hyphantria cunea | reverse complement strand
AAAAAAAAAAAAAGTCTGGTTATTCACTGGGAGGGGTCCGGATGGCGTAAGAAAGCGGTTCCCGGATCCCTCCCGTCTCAGGCGCAGAGTGGCACACCGTGGTGGTTTAGTGGGTAGTCTGGCTCGTGTCAGTCAGGAGTCCCACACGAAGCGAACCCCCTGTACCCGCAGGGGGGGAGCGAAGTGCGTAAAGGCATTCCACCACGTCAAAAAGAAAAAAAAGGCTGGTTATTCAGCCATACAGGTTCTACGTAGTACGGAAACCACCTCTTACACAGATCTCTTGCATCTGGATGTTTTTGTGTATATTTTGAAATAACTGATTTTGTAATTTTGGATGAGAGAAGAAATATATGATTTTAATTATCATTATTGATATAGAAATTTAGGAGCATGAGCTCCTTCTTAACGAAATAGCAGTAACTACTAACCGACAGTTGGTATAACCCATATTCAAGTTTTCATAGCGTACGAATATAAACGTGTATGTTTACTTATATATGTTTATATTTGTGTGTGTATTTAAGACATTTATTTTCTACGTGTTTATGTATGTTTAAGTATTTCTTTCATTCTTTTGTGTAGTGTTTCTAGTTAGTTCTTTACGGAAACCACTGTGCACTACTCACCTTACAAGATTTTCACACCACCTTAAGGTTGACTGGGAGGGAATGCCTTGGACATTAAGTGCGCCAATATACAAAAGTGCATAAGTTTTAAATAAATAAATGTAGAAATTTTGTAAGGCGGGTGCACAGTGGCAGAAGTCAGTGGCTGTAATATTCTTCGGTTGACATAATATGAACTTAAATGGTTCGGTTGACATAACGAATATGAATTTTAATATGACACCATACGATTGTAAACTGTTACATGCTGCTTACAATTTAATTTAATAATTTTCGTTAGAATATAATTCATCTTCTTCTTCTTTGATGAGATGACAACCAACGGGATTAGCTATTTCTGACAATGTCAAGTATTCAAAGTCTTCAAATCATAAGTCTTCGAGTCTTCAAATCAAGTTGAAGTCGTGATAAAATTAATAATAAAAAATGTAGATGAGATGGAATGGGGACCTTCTTTCGAAAAAATCAATTTTTAGACTATAATGTATCGAAGTTAAGTCGTTAAATCACAATCTCTCCAATTGTCAACAGTCTCTGATTGGTCGATCTTACAGTAGGCCGTTCTATGGCCATAGAGATAGGTTAGGTAAGAACTTTTTTGATTTATCAGTGAGTTATTTTCAACACAAAATCAATTTATAATCACAAAAATACTTCATATTCAGCAACAAACGAATTAACAAACAAATATAGCGGCGCGGGACATAATAATATGCTATTCAACTGATCAGCGCGCGAGATGCGATCCATACCATATCAAAATTTGACGGCTTCACTTCGATAGATTATAATCTAAATAAAAATATTACGTTAAATAGTAAGCAGCATGTTACAGTTCACAATCTTACGACAGCTTACAATCTCGCGAGATAGATTACAATATAACGTTTTCACAATCTCACGGTATCATATATACACACTTATACATAAACTTAACATTCGTACACTGTGAGTACTAGATTGTTTTTTAATTATAGGTCTCCTTCTATCTCGTCAAGGTCAAAGGCAAGAGGAGAGAGGTAATTTTCGATATTCTTTATAGACATTTTAAAGATCTTTTTGATGATGCAAGCGACAAACGAGCAAACGGGTTACATGATGAAAAGCGCAAATCAGTAAGTCAAGGGGTACAAGTATTTATCACCATTTTATTGACACCATTCCTAGAATTTAGGATTGGAGAATTGCATAACGTGTATGTTTTACGTACTACTACAGTAGTATCATTTGAAGTGTAATAATGTTATCAGCGGTCTGGTTACCACAAAACATCGTCTGCCTAATTCAGGATTTCTATTTTACTATAAATAAATATAACATAAATATTTTGAACATCTAACACACAACACGCTATGGAAGCTAAATTGACGGGCAGAATACTTTAATACTTTTTTTGTAAATACATACATATCATACATAGAAGACACCCTAATTCCGAAATAAATATTTACAGATCATACAAACATTTCTCCGAGTCTAGAATCAAACACGAGACCTCAAACACAGCAGTCGCATACACTGCCACTGCACCACTGAGATAGTCAATTTAGACATTATACGTATAAATTCCATCAGGTCTTGGACCGTTCAGATCCATCCGTTGCCAGCCACTTTCTTCAAATGGTTGGTTCATCATGCCTCAGGGCGCTCTGCACTACGTTTGCCTAATTATGGTCTCCACTCCAGCATATTTCAGCTCCTACAACTAACAATTTGTCTGTAGACATGGCTGGACCAGTTCCACAATAGTGTACTAATTCTTCTGAATAAGACACTATTAGAGATTATTGTCGCATGCTTCCGTCAGTTGGACGCAAAAGATTAGAAACGATACTAATAACGATATCATGTTGCCTGAATTATCCGATCTAAATTTAATTCCAATTGCCTGCCAACTTTTCCACTATTAACAAAGAGTATTCAAGTTCTTGTTAAATTTAGATATTTCCAACAAAAACGAAGGGATGAAGTTGTTGATGCGTGTAGATAATAGTCGATTATGTAACTTTCAAATGTAACAATGGCAGTCCAATCCTATTTCTCATTCATTTTGTATTGTTTTAAAAAAACTTTGGGTGTTTAATTGCTTTTTATAGGAGGAACAAATTTATCAGACCTGTCAGAATACTAACCGTGATACAATAACAATACCGTATAGATGTATTTATATCAGTTGTCTAGTATCGTAACACAAGTTCTTCTTAACTTGGGACTTAATGGCGCTGTGTGTTAGATGTCCGAAATATTTATTTATTTATTAAATACGAGACACAAGACCTGCCTGAAGGGTGATGGCGTTCTATTAACCTTAACTAAACAATAATTTGAATGAGTAGTACAATATGAAAAATGTATATAGTAGACAAACCCCCACGTAACGTACCTTCTTTAGTCCTCCAACACGTAATTGGAGGCTTTATAATGCAGAAGCATTTCACTAGGCCGCCATGGTATGGGTCACCGTGCTGCACTGTTGCATTGTCTGCATTTGCAGTGAGTATGGTGGCTACCAATCTTGAATTCTACTTGTGCTTGACATCAGGCTGAGTAGTGATTTTGGCAGGCACCAAAAAACAAACGAGGTGGAACTCCTTAACATCCCTTTTTTTGTGCGGGAATCCCCGGGGATACTACCAACTGGTGTCTATGTTGGACTCGAACCGATTAAAAACCGCACACCTCCGCGCGTACTGGAAATCGAGGAACCAGGTGCACCCTTGAAAGTAAATCCTTGGAACCCAGACGTACCTTGGGCCAACTCAGGTTTGTAGATGGATAGATGTTTGGAGATCCCTTCTGTGTATGAACTATAATGTTTTCACTTTTTCTTTTAGAAAAGAGTGAAAACCTAGCCTGTTCCCGGGCCTGGCAGATAGGTTCTATATAGGTTTTAGATCTCCCGGTCCCGCTCCACCATCTTATTCACAAGCATAACTTGCTCACAAAAACGCTCTCGCTCCACAACATGGCCGCAACTATCTTACTGCGCGAGAGAACCCCTACTCCGATGGCCGCCAGGCTATCACGCCTCGTCTCGCCTGACCGTGGACATTCTACCGACGTGTGCAATGCCGTGTCCGCGGTCTGGCCATCGCAATGGTGGCCCATAGGCTTTGGCTCCTTGTGGATCAGACACAGGTGCTCTCCGAAGCATCCTTTTCCAGTGATCACATGTGTCAGCCGGCATGAGAGGGTCCCATGATGCCTCTCGAGCCAATCAACGGCGTGCTCAACCCCCTAATACTCCTGGACTTGATAAATGTATTCATTTCAAATACCAAAATCAGATCAGAGAAGCTTACTTCTCATTCAAATTGACTAAATTGGCAATAGAAGTCTTCTAACATTAACAAAGCGAACTCTCAAATTTCCACTGACAATTCCTTTTGAAACTTACTTGATATATTGCATAACGAGACTTTACATCGAACCTAACGAAACCCGAATATAACTTTAATGCATCGCTTCAAAAGTATGTAAATTGGAACATGTTCTCCATAATATGGCCATGGAACAAACACTGTACAGAAATCAAACTACATACCATGCGTGCTCGATCAACGCTGACATAAACATCGGTCACACTCAGTATCCCGTATCTCGGTTTTTTGATATGATGGGAAGCATAAATATAATCTGAAATGGTCAGTCACCATCCTCATTGCGAATGCAGACAATATAACATGATGATCCGCATTATCACAGTTTAGTGAGATGCTTTATCATGGTTTACGTAAGTGGGAAGGAAACAGATACACTTGTAGCAAATTATAGGCAAAGAAGGAAGACCAGAACCGTTTAGAATGGTGTTGGATTAAGAATACGCGGTATCGCTATCCCCGTTCATTCCGTGAGTACCTTAAGAATCATCTAAGGGAGCAAATCACACAGTACAGTTTGCTTTATAAAGCGCAGATTCGGCCTCATATGGAATAATGTACTGACTCATCTATGAGCAGGGGCCCAAAGATGAGGACAGTATTGGTTTCAGTAGTTTAGTGTTACAGTTTCATGACCATATCGAGGATAAGGCCAAATTGGCCAAGAAGAATCTCGGTGTGCTCAATAAATCGAGACAGTATTTTACTCCGGCCCATCACCTTTTGTTTTATACGGTCCCCATCTTTGGGCGGGAGCACCCTGATACCAGCTCCTCCCTCTGGACCCGCCCCAAAACATCATTTCTAAGAAAATGCCTACGATGTGTTAATTCAAGGGATAAAAAGTGAGGCACATACATAAACTAGACTACTGAACACTATTTCCCGTATATTGCGGCCACGCAGAACTACATAATATGAAATATTCATTATGGAATCTGAATACTGAATAGTTGGAAAATTCCTTTAAAGAACCGATGTACGTGGATCTTTTTATTACTAAGTATTTACATGCATATATTTTATGTATCAGCCTGTCAAAGTGACTCTCTTCTGTCAGATAGAATGTATGAACAAAATCAAAGAACAGTGGTCACCATGCTCATTGTGAATGCAGACAATGCAACATGGTGACCCACACCAAGGCGACCTATGAATATTTTACTTTTACTTTTGTCTGTATGAATGCACTAAATAAATACATTAAGTAATTATGGAGCGTTCGACAAATAACTGTGTGTTATGAACGGTCATTTGTTCTGCTTCAGAATGTAATGTATCTATATTATATATATAGAAATATTCAAGCATATGTTACTGATCCAGCACGAATGGGCCAACTCGACCGGTGTGGTACTACCCTCTCACACAAAACCAACTTAAAATCACCTAAATGATAGCATTCGTGCTGTCGTGAGCGCGAGACCGGAGGCTCAAAGATCCAGAAGGATATCAATGGGCCGCCATAGTGTGGAGTACCATGCTGCATTGTTCCGCTATCTGTCTGTCTGTCTGTAATGTTTCCAGGGCTAAACTATTGCACTGATTTCAGTAAAATTATATAAAAAATAACTCTTTATTTGCAGACCATATTACAGAGATACCTTTTATGTACTCTTTTGTACATAAAATATCTGATATTTAGTGTACAAAGGGCGGCCTTATTGCCATACTTACACTGTTATAAATTGTACTGAATGCATGTTTAACTACAATATTGTAAGTCATTTATGAACATTGCAAGTGAAAACGCCCAAACTGAGACCCTACCTTTAGAGAACAAATTCAATAAACCAAACTTGCCCATCGATACCCAGCTCAGTATCACCCTTTTAGTTCACAAATTAGTTCATAATTGAAATCCAATCACCTAAAAGATCCCCTAACATTGAGAGGCTAATTTATTGATGGACATCAATACTTTTGAAACCAATTTTGTTTACACCCTAATGTAGACATACATCTTTGTATTCTTAATTAGTTTCGTATTAGTAATTCGGTATTAAAAAATTACGTTAAAGTTTTATACGATCTAAGTCTTGTGTTCTCGTGTCATATTGTTACTCACAATGAATTATAAAATTATCTTTTTTTATGGAATATGGGGCTAACGAGCAGACGTACCGCCTAATGGTAAGTGATTACCGCTGCCCATGGACACACGCACTACCAGAGTCGACACAATTGCGTTGCGGCCTTAAGAGGATGGTGCGGGGGAGGAGTAGAGGGGATGGGGGGAGGAGTTGTGGTATGGGTCTCCGGTATCCTAAATCACGCAGTGAAACACAGTACAGGCGCTGTTCCAGACCGGTTTCCTGTGAGGCCGTGTTATCACTCCGGTGGAAACGGCCCATGCGTGCCGACGCGTGGCTTTCTAAGGTTTTCTTGCCACTATCTAACTGAATTTCACGTTTTTTATGTGTCTCGCTCGCGTGTCTAAGACAGGATTTTTTTTACGCACAACGCCATCTTGTCCCAAACTACACAGAGTTTGTATCATAGTTACTTGACAACTGATATACAAACAAATACACTTTTTCATTGTAAATACATAAACATTATGCATAAAAAACAGTGAGTACAATGCCTCACAGAAAACCGATGTCAAACACCAGCTACCACGGCGTTTCACCGAGTGAGGATACCGGAGGCCCCAACCCCCATCCCCGAAAGGCCGACAAAGCACTGTGGCTCTCTAGTATTGCAGGTGTCCATGCGTGTCGATAATCGCTTACTGTCAGGCGATATGTCTACTTGTTTGCATAAAAAATCTTTTCTTGTAGCAACTAAACACAATATTAGTAAAATCTTTTGCGACACATGATAGAGTTCGACAGCTTTCTTTTATATAGCTAGCCAAACCTGAAAATTCATGAAAATGTTATTCAAGATGAATTGATTCACTTCGGTAGTCACCAAATGCCCTTGTTACGAAACCCTTTAGGGACCCATTTCAATAAGTGAAGCGTTCCAACATTCCTATCTTAGTCTTCAAACTGTGACTTATATATAGACGACCCGAGCCCACTTCGTTGAGTGTTAAATGAACGCTTTTCTTTGATTTCATTTCCAAAAACAATGATTTTTTAACTAAATTTTTGTTGAATCATAATAAAATATATTTGAAAGTATGGCTTATGTCACTCCTGAATAGTGTTACTTTCTGTTGGTGAAAGAATTTTCAGAACCGGTTCAGTGTTTCCGAAGATAACCCCCTACAACCATGCAAACAAAGTTAGAAACACAACTTCATATTATTAGTAGAGATTTAGAAGCTATTTATATTATAACAGCTGCGAACACGGCTCACTGTTTTAAAAGTACAACAATAGTCGCAAACAACACCGAGGGGCTCAGGTAGTCTTATATATAATGGAAGATATACACGTGAAATAAGCATTCTTCAGCATAAATGAAATAAATGATCAATCATCAGCCTATCGCAGTCCACTGCTGGACATAGGCCTCTCCAATTTCACGCCACTTAGTTCGATCTATGGCTTCTCGCATCCAGCTCCTGCCAGCCGTCTTGCGCAAATCATCGCTCCACCTGGCTTGAGGACGTCCTACACTACGTTTGCCGAGACGCGGTCTCCACTCAAGAACTCGTTTACCCCAACGGTTATCGGTTCTTCGGCAAATGTGGCCAGCCCACTGCCACTTCAGCTTGCTAATCCTGTGGGCTACGTCGATGACCCTGGTTCTTTGTCGGATCACCTCGTTTCTAATGCGATCCCTTAGAGAAACGCCGAGCATATACCTCTCCATTGCACGCTGAGCGACTTTAAACTTATGGACCAGTCGAACCGTAAGTGTCCACGTTTCGGCTCCGTAAGTCATTACGGGTAGGACGCACGCATTGAAGAATTTCGTCTTTAGGCACTGTGGGATCGATGATGAGAAGACCCGACGAAGTTTCCCAAATGACTAATGATGGAAATATATTGATTACTTGATTACCTGAATAAGTATAAATGTATTTATATAAGTTGTCTAGTACTCATAACACAAGCTCTGCTTAACTTAGAACTAAATGGCGTTGTGTATTAGATGGCCGAAATAAAAAAAAACTGTCTCCAGGACAGTTTTTTTGTTAAGCTTGAGTTCGCTTTTTGAATTGGATCGAATGTTTTAAATATGATATGCAAATGTTTGTTTCGGATTTTAAATATATAGTTATTTACATTACATGTATATATCAATCTGGTTGTCATAGTACGAGCTATATCCGATTGAAACTAAATAGTGTAGCTTTTTAGATAGCCGAAACATTTCTTCATTTAATTTAAAGAAAATGAAACGACCTTACCAAGTATTAAATTCAATCATTAAACCAGAGACAAACTTTATTTTAACTCGGGTGGATAAAGTTCATTTAAAAATGTAATTATGGCTATGAAAAAAGTTTTGGAGAACTTAATTCCGGATAATAAATGGATCTTTCAAGATATTAATCTACAAGTGACTGGTTCGCTTAGTATAGAATATGATTGAAATATGAAAGCGTTTTTAGGTTTGTTTAGATATATATTTAGAATACGCAAATATGATCATGTATTTGAGTTTCGCAAACAGCTTAAGTGGCTCCCATTGCGCCTTCGACGGAATGCTTATATTCTTTCCATACTTTATGGTATTCTATTTCATCCGTTCACTCCACCTTATTTGTGGCTATCGCTGTGGCTGTGGCCCTATATATTCTTTTTTCCACAGTGACACACATTACTGAGGTCAGCCAAATCAATGGAACTGACCGTACCAACTCATTGCACCAAGTTCTACGATAAGTCGTTTACTGTACAAGCTGTCTGACTATGGAATAGACATATGGAAGCATAAATAGTTCTTCCTGGATTACTCTAAGAGTCCTAACAAACGTGTACTGCACCTTCTCACTCATTTCCGCACCATCGGTGCCTGTAAGCTGGCAAAGAATGCCTTTAACATTAAGTTCGCCGTTGTATATTTTGTGCATTAAGTTATTTAACTAGTAAAAAATCCTTCACTTTCATAAGACTGACTACACCTTCTAAGAACATTGTTTATACCTGGCATACACCACACAGGTGTGACAAATTATAGTTTCGGCGGTACCTTGAAGATATACTATACTCATCAATCAATCTGTCCCAGAAAAGTTTCGTGTGTTAAATTGATTGAGCTTTTATGTACACATTAAACTAATGAAATTAGTTTCCTCAAGATTGAAGTTAGGAAATTAGATTGTAAACTTACTAAACGAAACTACAAATCACACTGTTATCGCGTAATTGCGTGTAATGGTATGGTATGGTGAATTGTTGAAAAACAAATGGGAAAATTTTTATTTACTTATATAAACACTTTTTCACGTCAGCCTTTTTTGAGCAGATCATTTTGGCCTTTCCTAACTGGACAAGCCTTGAGAATAAAGGACGAAACAAACTCAGGGATAGACGTTTCTTTTAAAGTGAAGACAATCATCTTATAATGCAAAGGTCATTTGATGTATGAAATTGCCTTTGTGGATGGGCAGAGGGGTTGGGGTATGGACCTCCGGCCTCACTCACTCGGTGAAACACAGCGCAGGCGTTGTTTCACGCCGGTTTTCCATGAGGCCGTGGTATCACTTCGGTCGACATCATAAACGACAAAGAATTCAAGGACATAAGCTAGTTACCACTAAAGTAAATTTCATACATCAAATGAATTAATTGATTATTACTTTTGGAGATTTATACTTGGTTATTATAGTTTCTAATTATTAAACTACAACAATATATATGAAATAATAAATGCTACATTGTCATTACGATATGGTTTATTCAAATGAATCGTAATAGCCAGCCTTGTTACAATACACGCAATATCCGTCGTGTCGTGTGAACTAAGTATGTTTCCATTCAATTATTCATTTCTTATGTATTCAGAGCCATTTGTTAGGTAGACGTTTATTAGATTCAATGTGTTTGTTTTCCAAATTATAGTTGAAATAGTTGTTTTATTGGGGGAATGTTCAGATGTATTATTATGGTTTAATAGTTTACCCAAAGGACATTGACCTTGTTGTGTATTAAGGACCGGTTGTCCATCTTAATATTATCAATTCGAAAATAACTGTTTGTCGAAACCGCTGTAGCGCTTTTAATGAATGGCACGGCATTTCGGAAAGACACGGGTTACTCTGTACCACGATAGACGACATACACGCGATACTTCCATGTGCATTCGGTAAGAGTTATTAATATGTAATTACAAACAGACACTTCAATTTTATTTCTTTGTATAAGAATGTGGTAGCTGGATGAACGATAATTTTTTATGGATTAAATGGGAAACAAGCATACGTATCGCCCGTGTGTAAGCGATTACCTCCATCCATAAACATCCGCAGCACCAGAGGCGTCACAATTGCGTTACTGGCCTTTGGAGGAAGAGGGAGATTTAGAGGGAGGGGTTGGGATATAAGCCTCCGGTATCCTTACTCACTCGGTGAAACACAGCGCAAGTACTGTTTCACATCAGTTTTCTATGAGGCCTGCCCTGAGTTTCTGACAAGCAAGCCCATTCATGCCGAAGCGTGGCTTTTCTATTGTACATTTTCATTCTTTTGATAAATTTTCTAAAAATTTAACCTGACTAGATCGACTTATCACCCCTGAATTTCCTGCATACTAAATTACTTTCATGAAAATCGAAGGAAACGCTTCCGAGATTCAGGTTATATATCCTATACAAGAATTACTCGTTTAATGTTATTTATAGATAGATAGTATTTGGATTTAGAAAAATAATAAGTACTATCATTATCATCAGCCTACCGGTATACTTACACGTACACTAGACATAGGTCTCTCCAATTCCATGCCACTTGGTTCGATTTTCGGCTTCTTGCATCCAGTTCTTGCCAGCCATTTTGCGTCAGTCATCACTCCACCTGGTTTGTAGTGTGCAAACGTAGTGTGGGACGTCTGTCCCACACTACGTTTGCCGAGACGCGGTCTTAGTTCAACGGCAATCAGTTCTGCGGCTAATACGACCAGCCCATTGCCACTTAAGCTTAACCATAGAACAGACTCTATTTTAAAATTAGAAGGCCCTTTTTAGGATTGCTGAAGTTGTTTATTATGTCTTTAGATAACATCTAACCTATTTGCTACCAGCATGTCTTACCCCACACTAAGCTCATACCTACTTCAAGATACTAACAATTCATTTCCTCATAACCCGTTGTGATAACCCTAATAAAACATAAGGTCTTCTCAGATAATAACCTTTTACATAAAAATGAATCTTATGTTGTACGGATTAGAGTTAAAATTGAAACAGTCGTAATAACAATTTATTATTTAAGCTCAACATTTATGCAATAGGTATGAGGTTTGCATTGTGAAACGGAAAATTGGACCTCAAAGCTACGTACATAGAGCTTTCTTTAGTATTGCTACTTTTGAATCATTAACAGGTATTAAAAATCCAGAAAGTATTTTCTTTGAGATCACTGTTTAGATTGGTCTTTCGCTTGGTACTGAGCTTGTTTTTTATGTATATTGACATACAAGCGATATGTCTCGTTTGACCACTATGCAATAAAATAAAACTTCTGCACCTCAAGAGTCACAAGTGCGTTCCTTCGCTTATTACCCGACTACGAGGAAAGAAGCGAGAGCATGTATGTATATTTCTTTGGCACGCCCTAGACCCTAAATGCCTTGTTGTATTTTTAAGTGAATAGTGTCAATAGATTCGTCTTATTTGTGATAGTGACACTGTTACATCAAAATTTAAAAAAAAACAGTATTAAGCATTTTTGGAGCCAAGTGTAATCTCAAAACAAAAAAAAAATTATCGAGTGTGGTATCAAAGCAAAGAACTTTTAACGGTGATGACGTTTATCTATTTATATGTCTTTTTTATGATACTGACGCAGTCGGGTTTTACTTTTTTAATAATTCATTCACTTGTTACTTAAATCATGAGCCTGCTACACTGACTCTACTCTGCCTGATGGAAAGCATATACAGAATCTAAGAGTAGTGGTCACTATACCCATTGCTCCTACAGACAATGCAACAAAGTAGCGTGGTGACCCATGGCGGCCTATTAAGATATTTCAGCATTATTTATCTAGTCTATCTATCCTTTGAGAAAGTTTTGATTTTCTGTTATCGGCAACCCATAACGTCGCACTTCCGTGCTCGGTTCTCCTCTCAGAAGTGGGTTAAGGAAACACATCCACTTGCTGACCAAGCGTGGGCATTCTGAGACTGCTAAGATAAAGTTGTGGCTAAGTAGTCTTCGCGCAAAGACTAACTAAGCTTCACGACTGTTATCCCATGCAAACTGCTTAATATGACCTCAAAATCACGCTTACAAAATATTTCTCAATTTCTTTCTTATACTTTTTCATCAATATCATAACTCATTCCTTTCAGTATTTATTTAAATGTCAAAGTTTTTGTGAAAAAAATAATATACATTTTGTGTATATCGATAACTTGCTTTTGCCTGCGGCTCGGCCCACGTGTAAGTTGGTTATTGCGACAAGTTAAAATTAAAAATTTTAAAAATCCCCTTCGCAATCTCTTAATGGAGTAATCATACGCCAATTATGCTTCAGATCAGTTTGGAAAAGACCTGATACTTTTACACTGCTGGACCGATATTAACCAAACATAGCTAAGAACCACCGCAAGGGAACTGGCTTTCGAATGAATAAAATGCATCGAAATCAGTCTATCCGTTTGAGAGCTACGATGCCACAGTCAGACACACATAGAGACAACTACGTTAAACTTATAACACATCTCCTTTTGCATCGCGGGTTAAAAAGTAATCCCAACTTTTTTATATACATGTGTGAGTCTGACAAAGTGACAACTCTGCCTGATGTAAGGCATGAACTTAACTTAATTGAGTTCCTTTAATTGAGTATTTTGAATCTTGGAAGTAAAAACTATCTCCGTCTACAATAGTTCTGCCTACAACCGCACCCATGCGCAAAATTCAGGAGTAATGGTCACTGTACTCATTATGAATACAGACAAAGCCGCAATGCAGCTCGGTGATCCACACTATGGTGGCCTTTTTTTTCTTATTTTTTAATAATGAATATGCCGGACATATAACACACAACGCCATCTAGTCCCAAACTAAGCAGAGCTTGTATTATGGGTACTAGACAACTGATATCAATACATAAATACTTTTTTTGTAAATACATACATATTATACATATACAGAAAACATCCAAACTCCGAAACAAATATTTGCAGATCATACAAACATTTGGTCCGACCCAGGATTCGAACCTGAGATATGGGTAACAGTTGCATACGCTACTACTGCGCCACCGAGGCCTATTAAGATGCTTCTGTATCAATGGGCCTCTGGTCTCGCAATCACCAACGAAACACATCAATACGAATGTTTTTATTTTAGTTTGGTATTCTGCGAGAGAATAGTACTCCTCCCCCAGTCGAACCAGCCCGTTCGTACTATCTACCTCTATACCAAAATACATTTAAATCGGTGTACTAGTTTAGCCGTTAATGCGTCGCGGATATCGCAGATAATATTATTTTTAATAAATATTTCGAACATCTAACACTCAACGCTATCTAGCGCCAAAATAAGAGGAGCTTGTGTCATGGCTACTAGACAACAGATATGAATACATAAATACTTACATTTTATTTTGTAAATACATACATATTATACACAGTAAACACTAAAACTCCGAAAGACATATTTGCAGATCACACAAACATTTGATTCGACCCAGGATTCGAACCCGAAACCTCATGGACATCAGTCGCGTACGCTACCACTGCACCTACGCGACTTTCAAATATACAGTATGGATTAGTATGGATTCTGATATTCAGAAAAGAAAGTTATTTTAAGAGGCAGTTAAAAAGAACGGTGTCTCCTACAGTCTACTGTACATCAAGAATCATTCGCTAAGTTGTCTTGACTCTCATACATCTTTATATATGTTGTGTCAACGAATAATTATTTTAATAGCATTTTATGTGAGTTCAGTTTGCCACCCTTGCTGCCTTTTTAATGTGCGGAGTGGGCCGGGAAAGATGAATTATTGACATACTTACTTTCTGTGTCGGCCTCTGTAGTATTATAAAGTCGTTTAGAATTCCAGACCGGATGTCCGGTCTGTAGTTGGAACGAATACAAGTGCTTAAAGCGCGGAAGTACAATAGACTTAATTTTGTAAGTGTGGATGTGGTTTGTAAAATAACAAGTTACTCAGAAATTACCCAAAACAGTTTCCACAAATTAATTATTCATTTAGCGTCAAGCAAAAACAAAGCAAAAATGTTGTTATTCTAAAATACTATATTGAGTCCCACGAATTCAAGCTATTAATAGTTGCAATCTACTTGCACTGGTAAATATATCGCGACCACTTGCCTGGCAAATATATTGCGACTTACCACATAATTTGGACTTAAATATTGTAGCCGACTCTCAAATATGCCTATTTCTCTTTGTGAATGTACGGTTTGTATTATCATCTTTAATCTATTCAATATAATACCTGACATAGGCCCCTCCTACATTACCACTTCACAATAAGCAAACCAATCTTTATTAATTACTTCCCTAAGTACACTAACACATCTGTTTCCCATCCCATGTTGTTCTAATTTATTAGTGTTATCGATCGGTGAAACCAAAGATACCACGGTGTCACCATGCGCGTGACAAATTAGGTCGGAACCTTGAACTATAACGGTGATTGCGTTTTATGGAGAACGTCAAAGCTGCCGGGGTTACAACATTTATAAAATTGATGGTTTTACGACAGTTGGTACGGATTACGGTTTTTCAGGTAATATCAGTGAATTAATAGTCTTTATTGTTGTTTTGTTAAGATGGCGGGCGTGGAATGAGCAGACGTATCGCCTGATGGTAAGCGATGGATAGGGAGGGGTTACGGTATGAGCCTCCAGTATCCTCACTCACTCGGTGAAACACAGCGCAGGCGATGTTTCACACCGGTTTTCTGTGAGACCGTTTTATCACTCTAGTCGAGCTGGCCCATTCATACCGAAGCGTGACTCTTCTACATACGTTCGTTACTTCGTTTTCTTTTCGTTATTGGTTTTGACTTTGCTTTTATAAAGCCACTTTTTTCAACTTTTAGCTGATTTTCGAGAGGTTCTAATGCAGTATAGATCATTCTTTATATCTAAGGCTAGATCTTTTTTAAACGACTGTAACTAAGCCGATAGGACCGGGTAATTGGTTTGGCAGTTTATTAATATTTGTATATTCCACCATGGCACCTAAACAACTAAAGGAATTTTATCGAATGATATATCAATAGCTTTGTGATAATGACCTGGGTGATATAAGCTACGTATTTTTTTTTTTTACGTTGTCGAGTAATAAGATTTTGATTTTTTTTCTAGGCCGTGTCATAAATATATTCCACCATATGCCACTACGAACGACGCAATATTACAACTGTTATATAATAAATTATTATGTATAATTGAAAGCCTATAATTTAATTCAGTTATTACCGTTTAGCGTATACAATTAATGGTACCTAATTACATACTTCCTTAATTGCTATAACAGGTACTCAGAATAGCAAATTATAGAGAGTATTGGAATAGTGAGGGAAAATTCAATTTAAATAAACTTTGAGTAAAAATATCTTATACCTTATGAAGTGATTCGGAGGTCACGTTAAGCAGTCGTTCCCGGTTGTTATCATAGGATAACAGTCGTGAACCTTAGTTGGAGGCCTTTGGGCGGCTTAAAAATATCCAACGGCAAGATTACGTAGCCACAACGTAGTCTTGCCAGTCCCCAACCCGCACTTGGCCATCGTGGGGACGTATGGCCTTAACCCTCTCCTGAGAGGAGACACGAGCCCAGCAGTGGGACATTATGGGTTATCAAAGATATCTCTAAAAATAAATGAAACCTTTTCGCCATTTTCCCTTTATTTGTGCTATACAACATTGTTTCCTTTCGAATTTCAAGATTCTTAGTTCACGGGAAATACTCTGTAGGCTTTGATTCCCTTGCGAGTTTCAAAAATTAGCAGCATAAACGGCTGTATCTTTTGATTGCTTTGGCTTAGATATTTGATATTTTACAGCTTATAGTGACAATAGATTTGAATATTTGATATAAATTGAAGCTGGATATCTCCAAGCGTTCCTAAGAAAAAAGGTCTTGACTTGTCTGTCTGACAGACGGATAACAAAGTGATCCTATAAGGTTTCCTATTTTTTTTTCCTTGTGAAGTACGGAACCCTAAAAAGAATATTAAATTGGAATTTTATCTGTCTTGATGGCGCAGTGGTAGTATTTACGACTCCTATACTCTAGTCTACTCTAGGTCTCTAGTTCGATTACCATGTCGGACCAAATGCCTGTTTGACCAACAAATACTTGTTTCGGAGTTTGGTTGTTTCCCATGTATAATATGTCACAAATGTTCACAAAATAAATATAATTAGTCTGGCCATAGATAATATTACAATTAAAAATAAACAAAATATTACTTTTAAATTTGGAATCTGTCATTTTTGTACGATTGTTTATTGTATTTTCTTATTTTCACGCCAATATATAGTAAAATATTTTGTTATATTAATATTTAGTAGGGTGATAAAGAGAACCGAATCGCTGTGATTGCAATACATGGACCTGAATAAAATTGTAATATCCTCCATACGCTTGGTATTAGTCAAACGTTAGTCAAACTGGTCTATAGGTACAATGAAACCTCCTCTATTTGTCCCAGAAAAAGATCCGATCGTCCACGCAGTGTTCGTACAAAAAAGGCGTAAGGGAAAGAAATCGAAGAAATCCTGTCCAAAAGCAAAATATTTTGTCTCGGGAGATGAAGTTAGCACCTACAACCATGTGTACTTTAAAAGGTTACTTAGGACTTGCAGCTTATAAATATGCACTGGTCATTTCTTGCTGATAATTGTAAAAAAGGTTGGTATAATCAAAACAACTACGCAAAGGGAATGTGGAATCGCGATGATGCAATACAGTAAAGGTATGGTCAGCTAATGTAACAAGTCACGATGCGAGCTCACCATTCAGTCCGCTCCACCCATACGCAATGTACGTTTATTTGAAGAACACGCAACCTCACAACGTAATGTTAAAGGGAAGTCTAAGAAAAATGTTGTTTACGGATAGATTTTTTTCAATTGAACAACATTTTAGCAAACAAAATGACCGTATTTATGCTGAAAGCTCTAAAGAAACTTCCCAATTAGTCAATAGAGTTGTTATTGGCGTTGGCATTATCCTGCACTGCAGTGATGGTTTGAGGGGGTGTTAGCATGAAGAAGTGACTGAGCCATATTTTTTGTGATAGAGGTATCAAAACATTGGCACAACTGTATCAAGGTACTATTCTTAAGAATAAAGTTGAGCCCCTTCACAACACATGTTCAATAACCAAGGCTAGTTCTTTTAGCACCAGGTGCCGGGTCATAAGTCTCGATCCATCCAATTTAGGTTAGAAACTAACGATCCGGACTTTATCAGAGCTGAAGACTGGCGGTCATCTAGTCCTGATACTAGCCCACTGGATTATGATTTATGGTCAGTTTTAGAGAGTAAAACTTACTCTAAACGCCACAGTAACTTGGAGTCCTTCAAACATTTCTACGATTAGCAGTGAAAATTTTTCCCATAGAAAGAGTGCGAGCTGCTATTGATAACTGGCCTCAACGTTTAACGGACTGTATTGCAACCAATACATTAAGCTTATTCGAAGAAGTCTCCACTTCGAATAAGCTTAATGTATTTTTAAAGGTTTTATATTAATTTATTAAAGTAACATACTGTAATATCAATAAATGTTACGTACAATAAAAATACTATTTTTCTTTGTTACAATAATCATGGCAAAACTAAGTATAAACCTAATTTCGAGATGATAGAGGTTCTATTTATTTTCTTAACTATCTCTGGCACAATAATCAAGAAGATAAACTCTTATTTGTTAGAACAAAGTTGTTTTTAGTGCTGTCTTTTTCTGTGTTTCAGTCTGAGATATCTTTTTATTGTTTTCTTCAAACAGACACATTGGCGAAAGATGTGAAGTCAACATGTTTTCTGGCTAACTAAGTTTGCTCTAGATATGGAGTTTATGAATTGAAAAATTATTTTTGTTATCGGCTACGGAAACTTATATTCTCAGTTAAACTTTCTGTGTTTTAGTACAGACGCAAAATACCTCTACATCTGTGAGCTTTTTTTATGGGACTAATCCTGCCTACATGCCCACCACTGTTACTCCTGTATGCCAGGATCAACAGCAGTGACACGTGAACACTCCGAGCTATGTCATAGTGTGTGTGAGTGCTGGGAAAAATTAACAGTCTTGGAACCCGCAACGAAATTAATCAGAAGGAAAACTAGAGGAGTTAGATATGTAATAAGTCCATTTACCTCCTTAACGAACCGGAATACAAATTGAATTCAAAATAGGCAGACACCTTTTACAAACCGGGAAACACCACGAATAAAATATTATGGGTCCTAAGAGAGCTATATTTGATTTGTATCGTAAGTCTAGCAGAATCGCCTAAATGCACGAAAATCCACCGCAGTTGACACAAAATCCCCAAAGTATACCGCCCTAGATGTCATTGAGGTATTTAAATTAAATAAATTAATTAATATTTTTGGACATTTATAACACACAATGCCATCTAATCCCAAACTAAGAAAATCTTGTACCATGGGTACTAGGCAACTGATATGTATATATATATATACATATAATTTTCTTATAACTTTACCTGATGCCAAAACTTGTAACTGGATGGCAGTTTTACTGTATGGTACTCTTAAACTTGTATTTTGTATTTTTCAATCTGTTATCTGTATCTGAATAAAATAATGAATATATAGATTTTCTTGCACATTATAACAAGAAGATATCTTCTCAATAAACTCGTCAAAGAGAACTAGCAAATGGTCCAATAAGTTCTTCAAATACCGGGTTGCAATATTTAGTACTGTAGCCAACACGTAATAAATGTTTCCTAACGACTTTGTTCAGTTAAAGCGTGGAGAAAGTTTCAATATGTATGTCTGGAATACAAAATTCGTAAGCATTGTAAGCCATGTATAAACATATATTTAATAGCCAAGTGACGTCCCATTTTATAATTTCTGTAAAAATCATAAGAATATTATATATGTATATATGAGATATACGCTTTCGGTATCCCCACTCACTCGGTGAAACATATCGGAAGCACTGTTTTACACTAGTTTTCTGTGAAGCCGTGGTATTACTCCGGTTGAGCTAGCCATTCCTGCCGAAGCATGGCTCTCCCACGGCGTATAATTGTAATTTAAGAAAAGAAATATAGATGTGCGTTTTAAAAGCGTTAACCGAAAAATTCTTATCAAAGCACTCCTTTAATTTATAGAACGGAAAGAAAATGGTGTCTTAAAGCAATTAATCTTATCAGTGTCTTATTAGAGAGTTTTACTACAAAACAGGGGAAGAAAATTTATTAAAGACGTCAAAGTACACGGTATTTATCGCTTTTAACCGCTTTTAAATTGAAAATAAGATTGTGAAATTTATGCTTTCTTCAGTTTAGTTTAACTAGTACTAGTTAATTTTACTACTATCTACTACTAGTTAATTTTATAAATTTTATAAATTAACTAGTAGTAGATACAACTTTAAATAATAAATAAAAAAGTAAGTTGTTGTGTTCTGTCCTGTCCTGTCCTGTCATGCCCTGTTCTAACCTGCCCTTATCTGCCCTGCCCTGTCCTGTCTTGTCCAGTACTGTCTTGATCTGTACTGTACTGTCCAGTCCTGTCCTGTCCTGTCCTTTTCTGCCCTTTTCTTCCTGGCCTGCCCAATACTACCCTAACCTGCAATGTCTTGCCCTGCCCTGCAACGTCCTGACCTGCCCTACAATGTCCTGGCCTGCTCTGCACTGTAATGTCCTGTCACGTACTGTTCCGTCCTATTCTGCCTTTTTTGTCCTGTACTGTCCTGCTCTGTCCTGTCCTGTTCTGTTCTATTCTATTGAGCTATAACTATACAAATCAGACTAACGTCTGGCATGCTCCTAATCCTTAAAAATTAACTCTATACCCATAACCCATACATACATAAAACACACAAGTTTTTGTTTATGGATGGACTAATCGGGGCGGTTTGTTTGTACGAGTTTCGTCCGCCGGTCAGGAGGTTCACTACTTGTAGGCGAGGTTGGGCCTTAAGTACCGAGCAGGCGCCGCCCGCCACAGTGCGGGCAGGTGGTGGGAGGGGTCCGGATGTGTCAATATCAGCAGTTCCGAGATGCCTTCTTTCTCAGGCGCAGAGTGACACACCGTGGGGTTTTAGTCGTTCCGATTCCGATACACTACCCCGCCGCAAACCCCGGTGGGGCGACGTCCCGTGGAGACTTCCATACGTAAAAAAGGGAGCCTACGATGTACGCTATGATCTTATTCCTAATCTTATATTTATTCTTCGTCGGATTTAAGTAAGGGTAACACTAGGTGATTTCAAAATATTACTCACATCGCTAATATAAATAACAAAATGGCCGCCAGAAGTGAACAGCCAGGAATGTGTTAGGATTCTTGACCATCGCGTGATCTGCGCCTGTTACACGTTGTTACTAAATTGCCTTTACTTAGATGCATGCTTTGAAATGGACACGGCATTTTTAACTACTAAGCCGCTCAGCTTTGAGGCAGCTCTCTGAAAAGTAATAAATCCCAGTTTTCTTTGCAACGTTTTTATTAATCTTCGTTTAATGGATGTAGTCTGATAGTATTTAGCCTATAAACTTCATTGATAAATAAACCATCCAACACCATAAGGTTTTTTAGCATTAAAAGTAATTGTTAATGAGATTAAAGCATTCAATCCAGCTTTATGATATGTCTGCCTTTGGACGACAACTGCTTCGTATGTATGTCGGTTACTGCAAAAATAAATATATATCTTTCCCCATAAATGTAAGTCTATCTTTACTAAATTTCATTATAATCAGTTCAGCGATTAAGTCATTAAAGAGCAACAAACATAAACCAACTCACAGGCACATTTGTAATATTGACTAGCCTTTATAAAGCCTTTACGAAAACAATCACAGTCAAAACAAAGCTACCATCATCAGCTAACTGTTACTGAAAGTACAGCTGTTTCAGAGATTAACCGGAACAAACGGACAAGCAGACAAAAATGTTAAAAAATGATTTTTAAATGTAAGAAAGAATGCACGGTGCATTCTTTCGTATATGCATTTAGTGAGAAACTCTAATTTAAAAATCTAAACAGACACTTTAGTGCTATCAGTTTGTACAGGTACCCCGCGTTTTTGATGTAGAGCTACATCTTTTTAATAAACCGGAATAAAAATCCACCGTTTTCATTTATACTCGGCTCCTTTTGGTCAAAGCATGATGATATATTATAGACTTCTTCTGTAACTAGACTATCTAACAAGTGTTAAATAAGCAGGTCTGTAGCGTACTTGATTGACCTATATAGACCACTTGGAATTTGAATACGCTTATTAAAAACTCGTATGTTTGAACACATAATTTTCTAATATCCAACGTTAGTTTACGGCTTGTTTTATGATTCGTGCGTATGTTCTGAGGATAACATATACATATATTGAATATATATTTACAAAGAGAAAATATCATCAGATCTACACAAATCTAGATAAACAACGCCACAGCCCCAGGGTACTTGACAAATGTTTGGATAAAGAACTTGTGTTAGCGAGCTAAGGTGTTTGTCGATGTGATTTGGCACAACCTTGTGACTCCATCTTGTTTTTGTTCGTCGCTAAAATGTTTGCACTTCTTTTATAGCGTACGTTATATTTATGTACTAATATAGCTTTTGTTTATTACAAGAGCAAATGTACCTTTTAGAAGATCAAAACATGGGTTTGGCTTCACATTAAAGGTAGTAGAGACACGTTCATCTAAGCACGAACGGGGCGGCTCGACCGGGGCTGTACACACACACTCGCACAAGATCAACGTAAAATAACAGCATGCGTGTTGTCGTGTTTCGTTGGTGAGCTTTCTAGGCTACCATAGTGTGGGTCATCATTGCATTGAGTGTGGTGACTACCATTTTTGAATTCTGCTTATGCTTTCCACTTTGGCAGATCCATACATAAAAACGTATGGTATTAATTATAGCAGTGACCTCGTGACTTCCTACCGCGATGGGTTTGATCTCCAATATTGACGAAAAAACCTCTAAAACTCAATACTTTTTTAAGAACAAAAATACCTGCTCAAGGCCTACTTATGACTACTTACAGCAGCTGATTTTAAAGAGAACTGTCAGTCTGATTTTTGTGATTTCTGAGAATTTTGATTCAGAGCAATTTTTTTTTGTAATTGATTGTTTTCTTCCATTTGTTTACCTTCTATTTAATTCACCTAAATCCTACTTTCCCTGAATCGTCCAATCGGCTGACTGAAAAAGAATGTCTTTCTTTTTAATCACATTTAAGCTAAGGGGAAATATAAATGAAAATACGTTTATTTAGCACCACAAAGAAAATGAAAATTGAGATTCAAATAAAATGAATGTAGCAATATTTAAAATAAATAAAAACATATGAGTGTTAAGGAAAATAAATAAAAATCAGCCAAATGCAAATCGGAATCGTGAAGGAAGGGTTCCGTGCCACTATACTATCCAAACGAACAAAAAGTTTTTTGTATGTTAGCCCCCTTAAATAATTATTTTATTCCGTTTTGTAGAATTTGAACAGAAATATGTCATCTCTGAAAATTTAAACTGGCTATCAGGACTCATGATATATGAAATAGGTTCATGATCATTATCAGGGTTCATAAGCCTGGTGAAAGATGAACGGAGAGCGACGTCTTAGCTCAGTAATAGGGTCTAGGTAACAACCAACACTAGTTAAAAAATATCACATCCGTTCTTACCGCATTAATGTCACACAACACAGTTCATTTTCAATTTATTCGCCGTAATATTTCACAGGTGACATTGTTTACGTAAGTCGGCCAAGTTCTTTTCTTATATTAATGAAAACAGCCAAGCCTCTAACACGATGTATACGAAATTTCCGGTAAACGGAACTAACAATTTGTTTACACCATAAAAAATTTGTTAGATGAAAATTGATAGTGTTTTTATAGCTCAACAACTTCCAAAAATGTCACACGACATGTTTTATTATATGGTAATGGTTTAATGTATATTTTAACGAAATATAAATTGGGTTGTATTGTGATTTTTTAAGGTTCATTTCATAATAATTTGAAAAATAAACTTCATGACGGCTAAAAGAAATTATATTGGAAACACCTAACCTATAGAAGGTTAGTAAGAATACCGCATCGAAATCGATCCATCAATTTGAGAGCTACAATGCTACAGACTGACACACTTCTAACACCCCTATTTCGTTGGGAGTTAAAAACATAAAAAATAACAAGAAAAAGTATAAAAACTCAGCTACATAAGTACTTTTGATAAGATTATTCATATATGTTCTGCACGGTCCTGACCTGTCCTGTCCCGTCCTGTCCTGTCCTGTCATGCTCTGCCCCGACATGCCCTGATCTGCCCTGACCTGCCCAGCCCTGCCCTGCCGTATCCTGCCCTTACACGCCCTGCTCTGCCCTGCCCAGCTATGCCCTAGCCTTCATCAGGACAATTGGTTCATTGACCTGAACCAATCTGTCCGGTCTTGTCCTGTCCTGTTCTGTTCTGTTCTGTCCTGTCCTGCTCTGTATTGTCCTGTCCTGTCCTGTCCTGCCTTTTCTATGCATAATATTTAGGTTTTTACAAAAAAGTATATGTGTGTGTATCAGTTGTCTAGTACCCATAGTACAAGCTATGGTTAGTTGAGATTAGAAAGCGTTGTGTTTCAAATGTCCAAAAGAAATGTAAATAGCACAGGAGCGGGCTATTTAATTCTTTCAATAGCTTTTATGTAGTCTTGTTATGGTTTTCTTAAAGTTTTTCTTGTTTACCTTTAATTTGTATTTTTATATTCGTATCTGCCAGAGAGGCTCTACTCTGTCTGATGGAAAGCATAAGCAGAATTCAAGAGTGGTGGTCACCATACACTTTGCGAATACACACAATGCAACAATGCAGCATGACGACCTACAATATCGCGGCTATTGAAACGCTTTTGCACCACTCGGCCTTCGATCTCGCACTCACCAATGAAATGGGCTTGAAAGGTTTCACCTTATGTTAATTTATTACAGCAGCCTATAAATACGCGCAAATCAAAAAATACTGAAATACGTTGCTGCTCTTTGAGCTCAAACATAACTGTCCAAATAGGCATCAAGTTATCCTTACCCTGTAACTGAACATCGCCGTTCTAATTATAGAAAGCTTTGAAATATTATGCGCCCAATGTTAACAATGGCTATCTTAATAAAAGTAACCCTTTCTGAATCTCCAATCAAATTACAAGGGAACAATATTTACGATTAAAATGAAGACGCCATTTTGTTGTTTTTTTGTTCTTCGTTTTTTAATTAAAGACCTTATCTTTAAGGTTTTTATTTGTTCAAAGTGGTGTTTAAGCAAATTTCTGTTGAACTTTGTTACGCCTGAAACATAATCTTAGTTTGGTTCGATCTAGATTTAAGCAGTTTTGGTGTTAAAATTACTTTCGGTCTTGAAGGTTGTTTTACAAAGTCTCCAATAACTATAAAGTACCTAAAGGACCGCTTAGCTCGGATTTTTTTTTTGTTTTTACTAAAATTTAAATAAGAATCCTAGTTAATCGCGATTTATCGCGCCTAAAACCCCCTGCATGAAAAATTCCCTGCGTAAATATTAACAAATAATTGCTCGTTATATGTATTAGATAAATATGTATTTTAGATAGTTAGATATTAGTCTCAAAAGTCAAATAAATATATCAGTTAAATAACCTTTATCTGTCTACAGTAATAGTGTTATTTGACGGATAATTATACGAAACTATGTAACGAAATCCCCTACCCGCACTTGGCCAGTGTGGGGACGTATGGCCTTAACCCTCTCCTGAGAGGAGACCCGAGCCCAGCAGTGGGACATTATTTGTTGTTGATGATATAATGAAATTGTGGAACTGGCCGTAATGATAGTAATAGGAGTAAAACTATGTTTTAATACCCTTAAATAAAACAATAACTTTTTCTGTATTTAACATTCAGTATATAGGTACATCTTTAACTGTTTCTAAATAATAATAATAATAAATGAATATTTAAATAAATGTTTCGGCACTCAATCCACAACGTCATCTAGTCCTAGACTAAGCAAAGCTTGTATTATACTAGACAACTGATATAAATACATGTATACTTTTTGTAAATACAATTTTTTTAATTTTCTTTTTTTTAAAGACATCTCCCGCATTATGAATATACATTCCTTAGTCATGGGGATCTTTACAAACATACACGAAACGGACACAAAGTACACCCAGGCTTAGAACAACAATTTATGGATCACAAAAAGTGTTGTCCCATGTAGGATTTGAACCCACAACACTTGGCGCAGTAGGAAGCGGTGTGGCAACCAATGAAACCACTAGGCCAACCGTGTAGTCAATACATAAATATTATATAGAAAACACCCAAACGCAGCAACAAATATTTGCAGATCATACAAAGATTTGGTCTGACCCGAATATCGAACCCAAGCCTCAATTACAGAAGTCGCACATGTTACTACTGCGTCACCGAGTCAGTCATTACGAATCTATTGAAACGTTATTCAATAAAATCTGTTCTATAGTAGGAGCTACAGGGTAAAATACATACATTACCTTTCTTTTTGACTTCACCCTAGTTGGGTAAAAATAAATAGATACACTCTATTACCCTTCATTACTCCTTCTTTTTATTACATTACTTTGAAGGCAGAAACGCTGTGAGTTCCATTGTCTGCTAGTATTATATTATATGTATAGCTTTTACTAAAACGAAGATTCCTTGGAGATCAGTTACGGAAACGTCGGTCTCGACGTGACGAATCGATTCACCTCAAAAGAATGATGCCCGTGGAGCCCAAAACTATTCAGGTTACAACTAAACTATACATCTTTTATATATCAGGTATTATTTATTTTCTTAAGCTCCCTGCCTACACGATCAAGTCTTTTTCTTCCTAGCCTTTTTTATTTCCAAGATTATTTGGGGTCGGCTACTAGTTCTACCGGTTCTACCTGAACTGTCTCTGAGGCGCAGTGGTAGCGTATGCGACAGCTGTGCTTGAGATCTTGGGATCGTTTTCCGGACCAAATGTTTGTATGATTTGCAATTATTTGTTTTGGGGTTTGGGTGTTTTTTTTTACAAAAATAAGTAAATATGTATGTATATCAGTTGTCCAGTGCCTATAACTGTGCTGAGCTTGGGACTAAATAGCGTTGTGTGTAAGATGTCCGAAATGTTTATTTAATTATTTAATGTGAGTTTTTCCTCAGAGCGACTAGCGTCGAACCTCCGAGGGTGAACTGAACTCGAAGATTGAACTAATATTCAATATATTTGAGGTTATTGATATCCCAATAACGATTACCGTAGATGTTTATGACAATGCTGACATGACGTACGCTGAACTTGGAGAGCTTCCATACTCCAGGCTGCTATTCAGAAATTGATATAAAAACACACGCCCTTCGTCTGCCCACCGAAGATATCTTGCTAAAAGCAATGCCCGCTTAAAAAGAGTGCACTTATAGGGAGGTTATAAAAAAATATTAAAATAATCTAATAGACAATCCTTTGACCAATCACTATGTAATACAATGTATACAAATTATACATGCAAGGCTGCAATTGCCATCTATTCAGCATATAATGGTGTATTCGAGATAGCTGTGGTATGTTAGAATGTTTGACTTGAGTTGTGCTATATTGTTCTTTATTATGTGCTACCGTTGGTTGCGTTTTCTTTGAATATTTTATAGACTTCTTTAATAAATAGCAGTAATATTTATTTAGAATTAAGTGGATTCCTTTCTATGACACCCATAGTTCGCAATCAGGTTGTTTTATCATTGAAAAGGTAAGGTTAAAATGTAAGCGATATTTCTTTGCTGTAGAAAAAATAAAACTACAACGGTTTCTTATTTTAGTATCGGAGTAGGTACAATGCACTATCACAATGATCATTTATATCAGATAACCTTTGAATTGCTGTTCTATTAGCGAAGACACTCTCATTTGACGAAAAAGCTGTACTATCTAAATATAGCGAGAAAGAAAAATATCATTTATTCTGAAAAAAAACACGTGTTTAAAATATAATACAAAGAAGTGAGCCACTAGTAATTGTAGTAAGCAGTACTTATAACACAATACTATTGTAGAGCACAGAGACTGCAGCGCTGGTATTCTAATAGGACCCACGCCCGGTGAGCTTGGTTTCTCCGTCCGTGTATGCCGTATTTATATCTGTATTGTATACGAATAAACATGTAACATCCATCCATAAACATAAATATCATATTTGAAATAGACTAAACAAGCCTTAGAAATACATGTTCGATAGGAACTATTAGCATTTTATTAAATTTTGGATAATATGCACGTCTAGAGATAAAAACAGTTTAGTGAAAATCATAATTCCATGCAAATTCAGCCTTCAATAATGTTATATTTTAGCGTTTCAATATATCATAATTAAGTATTATAATTAAGGGCAATTAAAACTTTTATTTCCACTTGAACGAGAACAGTACATTATGAATTTTATTGGTTTAATTAAGAAATCAGCTTTGTCATTACGCTTCATTGAGTAAATATTTTTGAAATATTAAATATTTTAAATATTTTCTGACAGTTTAACACACAACGACATCTAGTCTCAAACTAAGCAGAGCTTATACTATGGGTACTAGATAACTGATATTAATACTTATGTAGTTTTTTCTTGTAAATACATACTTATTATACATAGAAAACACCCAAACTCTGAAACAAATATTTGCTGATCATACAAACATTTGGCCTGAGTCAGGAATCGAATCCGAGACCTCTTGCACAGCAGTCGCATTCGCAACCACAGAGGCAGTCGAGTAAGGATTACAATTTACTATGGCTATATTCTAAAATGGAAATTGTTTATCTGAGCATATTTTTTTATACGAGTCTGCTAAAGAAGAGACTTTAATCTAAATGATGTAAAGTAATAGCAGAATCCAAGAGCGGTGGTCACTATACTTGTATGCAACCTATGTAAAAATGCAACATGGTAAGTATGTAAGCCCATTGTGACACTCCTGTGTCATTGAAAGGCAAACAAATGTTACAATCTGTACAAGATTTTTTTGTAAATGGCGAGTCAAACGATAGTGTTCTGAACAGGTGAGTTTTGAGAAGATTAATGTACCTACTTGTCTAAAGATGTATTTTGCCTTTGCCTTTATACAAACGATCGTCATCATCGTCTCAGCTGAAGACATCGTATCCTGCAAGAGTTTTCACAACAACCAGTGTTGTCCTGTTCGGATTCAATGGCTTACCGCGACCTTCACTAGGTCATCGAACCGCCTTTTAGGGGCTTCCCACGATCTGTCTTTCGGTATATGGGCTCTCTAGAACTTTTGGTCTTATTGATCGTCTTGCCTGTTAGGCAATTTTCCGTTCAACGTCAGTAATTTTGAATCGTTTTATATCATTCTTGCCCCTCTCTTCAAGTTGTATTCTACAGACATACCTAAACGTTAATAGAAAACTAACAAATGTATGGCAACGATATCTCTCAACGCTAAATCACGTGTACAAAACAGAATATTAACCAATATTATAAAAGGCATTAGTAATCGTAGAATAAGAATCGACGCGAAATATTTGTAATGCGACTAAGGCACCCTAAAGCTAAGGAAGCTCCGAACATTGCTTTTACATGCTTCTGAACGTTGCAGTATTTAAATAACCAATAGCGAAAGAAGGAGGGCTATGTTTTTAGATTACATTTATGTATATGTGTATTTTTCTTTGACACGACCTAGAGCCTATACGGCTTGTCGTATTTTGATGTGAGTAGTGTCAATAGATTCATCTTAGTCGTGAGAGTGACACAGAGTACATCAAAACTAAAAAAAAAACAAAATTAAAAAAGTAATCTCAAAAAAATATTATGTTTTCGAAACACATTGAGTGTGGTATCAAATAAAGAATAGTTTTTAATAACCATTACCTAAAAACCTACCATTATAAGTCAAGTATATTACGATGAAGCATTACCATCCAAAAATATCGATCGCGTCATTAAGTCCCGGGTATGTCGTTAAGAGATATTTTGTGGATATAGCCCGCAAGGTCAAGAAAGTCGACTGTCATCACTCACAATGAGTTCTAATGGGTAAACAGATGGATATTATTTATACTCTTGATTACATAATTAGGTAATATTTGACTGCCAACAATCATATTAAATATGCCGTGATGGTTCAGCATTGATCTGCAGTAGTACGGAATGAAAATCTTATCCATTATGTGGGTGTAATTAGAGCCGATTAAGGAGACTATCTACATAGGACAACATCACAGTACCGTGGGAGAGCCACGCTTCGGCATACATGGGCCGGCTTGACCGACACGACAGCCTCACAGAAAACAGCAGGTGCGCTGTGTTTCATCGAGTGAACGATGATACCAGAAGCCCATACATCAACTCCTCTTCCCATCCATCTCTCCATCCCACAAAGGCCGGCAACGCACTTGTGAGGCGGGTGTCCATGTGATAATCGCCTACGATCAGGCGATACGTCTGCTCGTTTGGCCCCTATTAAATAAAAAAAGTGAAGGACTTGATACGAACTCTATACTATACTGTTTGGCCAGCGTAGTAGACCAGAAACTACTCAAAAAGGCCGGTGTGCCATGTGATTATAGAACTTACAACATACCGTATTAGGAAAAGATGTAGTAATAGCTTAAGCTAAAACGCCATCTATACTGTCAGGAAAGTCATTATTCGTATATTTTCTTCTGTATATGAAAATTATTAATGAATCTGAACGAGATCTTTTTAACTAAGTCACAAAATTTATTAAAATACTGACATTTTATTCTTCATCCTATCGTTGTTCACTGTGGAGTGAAGGTCCCCCAAGTGCGCCAACTATTCCAGTCCTGAGCAATTTAAGTGACTTTAATTGAGGTCCACGTCTGTAAGAAAGGCATATTCATGTCAAGTACAATTTTATGATTAGATTTAAAAATGTAAATAAGTAGAAAAGTTAATTTAAAATTTTGATTGCCAACTAAATGAAAGTATATAAAATGATCAAATTCATACTAATAATATAAATTCACAAGTAGCTCTGTGTGTATATGTCTGTTACTACACACTGTTACACCGACTTCATTTTCATGAAATTTGGCATGAAGAATCAGTGATTTTTGATGCTACTCCTCATCGCGACATACGGGCGGAGCCATTGGCAAATCCTAGTATTATAATAATGATAAATATTTCAAAAATCTAACACACAACGCCATCTAGTCCCAAACTAAGCAGAGCTGTATTATGGATACTAGTCAACTGATATAAATACATATATAATTCTTTTTGTAAATTTATAGATATCGTACGTAGAAAACACCCAAACTCCGAAACAAATATTTGCAGATCATACAAACATTTGATCCCAGGAATTGAACCCGAGACCTCAATAACAGCATACGCTACCGCTGCACCACCGAGGCTGTTAAAACCATTATTATAAGACCATCTTACGTACTAAAACTTAGTAAAGACAGCCAGCTAACATGGTTTGCTTTTATTCCACAGTGCGATTAGTTTTATAAAAATATCACAAAATATTTCAAAGTAGGGCAAATTCATAAAACGCTCTAAGACCCGCATATAGAACGCGTTCCCTCTATAAATTCGTTCCGTTAATCGCCTTGTACATACATGGATGAACATTTAAATTTGCACTCCACTGGTCCAGAATCAATGCGTAGAAATACGATTATTAAGAAAAAAAAACTATATATTTTAATTGTTTCGTATACAGTAGCAAGATTAATTTTGTAACTGAAATTTAATCTTGGCTCTAATTATTTATCTAATTCTAGCTGCTTACCGCGATATTACCCCCCGTTTGTTATTATACCTTCACAATAATAACCATGGATGATACCGCGAGACGATGCTAGTCTAAAATAAAAGTGCCAGTGAAAGTCCCGTCGAAATCAGTCCAGCTGTTCCAGAGCTTAGCCGGAAAAAACGAGCAGACAGAAATTTTAAAAATGATTTTTTAATTTAAGTACCGTATTACGTATGTTATACTTTCATATGTATTTAGAAAAAAAATGTTAATATGAAATTAGAAACAGTCACTTCAATTTTACTTGTATAGGTTTGAAAAATAAATGACGAGACTCATAAACTTGCCAATTTGGGGATTTACACACTTGACAAACCTTCGTCACTGTCATAAACAAGACCGTGTGGTGACCGAATAGGAATGCGTGATTACGACACCAAGGGTCTGCCAGGTGTGATCCGCAATAAAACACTAGAACACTGTACTAAACGTTTATTGGGTGTGGGATCGTCCACGTATAAATATTCGACAAGTTTAAATATCCGTCTCGGATACAAATGTAAGCGCGATTCAGAAAGTACTGACCAAGCCTAAATTTGCCAAGATATAAGAAATGTTTAAAAACCTTAGGGAGTGCAATATGACCCTCATTGTTTAATTTTAAATGTCGTTTTCTTTAAGATTTTTATCTCTTTTTTTTAATTTCATTAAATGTATAGGTTCGGGTCTCCTCTCAGTAGAAGGTTAAGGCCATACACCCCACGCTGTCCGACGGCGAGTTGGGGACCGGCAAGACAACGCTGTGGCTATGCAATCTTACCGTTGGATGTTTTTAAGCCGCCTAAAGGCTCCAACTAAGCTTCACGACTGTTATCCTATGATAACAACCGGGACCGACTGCTTAACGTGACCTCCGAATCACGGAGACGCTTATGGGAACATGCAACTAGCGGTCACCCATCCAGGTACTGACTGCGCCGTCGTTGCTTACTCTGGTGATTTTTTCTAATCACTGAGTGCAACTGGGCTATGAGCGCCTCTACTGGGCTATGAGCGCCTCATAATTACTCACTCGTATATATTTCATCTTTTTCGTTTTTGCTTGTAAATAGTTTGTTTGGTTGTTTATAATTATTTTTGCTTGCTGCGGTCTCCTATAAGTGCAGGAGTATAATATCCCTGGTATAATACCCCTTTAATAATTTATTGTATACTGTTATATCCTTTGTTGGATCCTAATTTAATTAAATAAATAAAAAGCCGTCTTAGGAATCAAACTACGAAGGGCAGCGACTCTGCAAAGAGTAGAAAAACTTATGTATATATACTATAACATAACATACTATAACAAATTTACCAAGGGAGAGCCACGCCTCGACCGGTTCGACCGAAGTGATACCACAGCTTCACAGAAAACCGATGCGCTCACGCTGTGTTTCCCCAAATGAGTGAGGATACTGAAGGCCTATACCCTAATACCATTTGGGGGATCCCAGCATTCGGGGGATGGGGAAGGGGATGAGGAGAGCCTTATCCCCTTCCCTCTCCCCCAAATGCCGGAAATGCAGTTGTGACGCCACTGGTGTTGAGCGATTACCGCCGCCAATGGACACCCCCATTGGCGGCGGTAATCGCTTAGCATCAGAAGATAACTTAGCTCGTTTGCCCACTATTCCATAAAAAGTACAACGACCCGTCCGGCCAGTGTGGTTATAATATGCAAAAATATCTTTTCTAAATAGATACCATGTTCATCCAGTGGACTAGCAACGAGTTTTGAAAATAATCTCTCGGAGGTTTTTTCAGGAGTTTTTCAACTACACTATTCCTAATATTTCATACGTTTCTTAAACAAGTATTTCAGCCGCTTAGGTTAAACTTGGTGGGCGTATTCCATATGTATCTTCTGTATTGTTTACTTTGAATTGTTCTTTATTATAATGTTTAAAAGGAACTAACTAAAAGGCGTGTCATTTCAAGTGAGTCAGTAAATAATTTCAAGATACATTTCAGGGCTGATTTTAGTACGAACGAGCTTCTCTCACACAGAAGACCAACCTAAAATGACACTTGTTTTGAAGTCGTGTTTTGTAAGTGCGAGACTAGAAGTCCAATGATGCAAAATTATCACAAAGCCGCCATAGAATAGGTCACCATACTGTTTTATGTATCTGTATTCGCAATGACTTTTGCCTCGGTGGCGCAGTAGTAGCGTATGCGACTGTCATGCTAGAGGTCTCGGATTCGATTTCTGAGTCGGACCAAATGTTTGTATGATCTGAAAATGTTTGTTTCGGAGTTTGGGTGTTTTCTATGTATAAATAAAATAAATAATAAATATTTCCGACATCTAACACACAACGCCATCTAGTCCCAAACTAAGCAGAGTTTGTATTATGGGTACTAGACAACTGATATAATACCTATATACTTTTTTTGTAAATACATACATATCATACATAGAAAACACCCAAACTCCGAAACAAATATTTGCAGATCATACAAACATTTGATTCGACCCTGGAATCGAACTCGAGACCTCAGGAACAGCAGTCGCATACAAAAAAACGTATATATGTATTAATATCAGTTGTGTAGTACTCATTGTACAAGCTTCGCTTAGTTTGGGACTAGATGGCGTTGTGTGTTAAAATGTCCGGAATATAAATAAAAATAAAAAATGAGTGTGGTACCCACTATTCTTGGATTCTGCTCATGGCTTTCATCAGGCGATGTCGAGTCACTTAGGTCTCATGCTCATGATGTAGGTATATAAAATAATTGATAGCTCAAGATATCTTTACAGAATATGAGAGTACATTCTTTGCTATTATTGTACAAAATTATGATGTCATTACATTGGCTACCCTTCCCTTTGTGAAAAATATAGCCGTTTATTTGAGAGGCTTAAATTTGGCATGGGTCCAACATGTAGGGCTTTAGAGAATATTAATGTAAAAATGGAGTTGGGACACTTACATCAATAAATTTCTTTCATATAAATATATAAATTAGAGAATATTTAGAATTCATATGTGTAGGGGTAGTTTCCCTAACATAATAATTTGCTGGTCTGATAAATGAATAGATAACTTTAACGAATGATGATTTTATTGTTATTAAATAATGTACAAAATTTGCTAGTCGAATAAATACCGATACCGGTAATTTTCTGGTCTGATAAATGAATATATAACTTTAACGAATGATGATTTTATTGTTCATTAAATAAAATACAAAATTTGCTAGTCGAATAAATACCGATACCGGTAATTTGCTGGTCTGATAAATGAATATTTAACTTTAACGAATGATGATTTTATTATAATTAAATAATGTACAAAGTTTGCTGGTCTGATAAATGAGTAGACAGCTTTACCGAACTCATATTTTTATTACTAAATAATATACAAAAAATATGAGTTTAAAATTAATGAGTAGACAGCTTTACCGAACTCATATTTTTATTACTAAATAATATACAAAAAATATGAGTTTAAAATTAGTGTATAATGTATAATGAGTACAATACAAATACGTTGATGAAAGCCAATTTCGTAAAGTACTACAGTGTGTGAGTACTACTAAAGTGTACGGGATTGCTCGTAGAATACAACTTACATAGAAATATCTTTCACATAGTTCTTTTTTTTATGAAATAGGGGGCTAACCAGCTCCGGAATCTCCTAATGGTAAGCGATTACCGTCCAAGGACACCCGCAACCCATGTCTGTTGTATAGCGGAACGGGACTTATTCGTGGTAAAATTATCAAAATTTTTACGATATTCTGAATTTTCGACGTTTCGAATAGTGAAAACCCGCAAATAGGATAACTAAAGAGTGAACTGGATGATTTCGAAATATGCTTCTCATCAAGCACAGCAGAGTCACTTTGGTAGACACAAAAATGAATTTAATAAGTCTGTTACTTACACATGAATAGTTATAGCAATAATTTATCTGTATAAATAAATAAAATTGGAGTGTCTGTTTGTAAGCACCTTAAGTAACATTAAAATAGCCGTTTTATATACAGGATTTTCACAGGCAAATAGGTGATGATATATATAAGAAGCAACTTAGGCGCTACCCGCAGTTATAACAACAAACGCGGATATCACCACGGTGTTCAGTTAGTCGCTAAAGTGTGGAGTAAGTATTTAGATATACATACACAAGTATGTTTGTTAGTAATTTGGTCACCATAATGCAAGCTTTATACATACCTATATAGGTAAGGTGAGAAAACACACTGTGGAAGCTTACTGGGCCTATAACCTATTAAAACGTGTATTTGATTTACGATTGTCTTTATTGACCTAGATAAATTAGTTTAACAATAGGTACAATATATGGTTTTAGTAGTAATAATTAGATACTAAAATGTAACCATAAGTAATTTATAATAATGATGTTCTATTAGCCGATTTCGGGTAAGGCGGCCAGTCCCGACAGAGACCAGCCAACTACGCAGTAGATACTTTAGTGCTAGTGGCGACTTCCACATACAGCGCAACAGAAATATTCTACAGCTCCATCTACCGAAGATAAATCGGACTACGGAGTAATGAAAGAAAACGAAGAAACTAACAATCCTTAATCGTGCAATAGAAGTTCTCGCGTCGATTAGCATATGTACAACATATCAACCGCTGGGCAGTGGCCCGCCAGGCATTATTACCTCGCCTGATCGGAGTATCCTCCCTTTGGTTGCAGGGACATTTACCATCCGTTCCTCCACAGTGGTGACCCCAAACTGATTGGAAGCAGCCTTCAATAAAGCATAGCAACAGCGCCACCAACATGTTCTCTCCCACAGCGATGAACGTCAACCAAGTCTCAGCCAGCCAGCAATCTTGTCCTCGACAGGGACATAAGACTCTGTCCTCCACAGTGCTCAAGGGTCTGCGCAAACACAGATGCACTCTCACTCTCTGGGTTCACTCACTCTCATAATCCGATAGAATGGTAATCCAACGCGACCGGAGAAAGGTACGGTACAGAACCGTAGCTTTACGTGCTCTCCGCAGCACGAGGGAACAGTCATCAACTTCCAAATAAATAATTATTATTGTTATAATAAATAATGTCAACTTTGAATTTTTGCTGTAATTTGATCATCCGACGAATAATGACGAGCGCGCATATTCATTATATTTTTGTCTCCTAAAGGCATTATTTTAAATTTTCGTGAAGAAACATGATATTCGATTAATCTGCTTTGTTTTTTCACAAGTAATTTATTGATTTTACAAGATAGAAGGACTTCTTGTGCGATAAAATAATAATACATACTGAAACTATGTATCCTTATATAGGCCTCCAGTATCCTCATTCACCAGGGGAAACACAGCGCAAGCGCCGCTTCACACCGGTTTTCTGTGAGGCCGTGGTATCACTCGATCGAGCCGGCCCATTCGTGCCGAAGTGTGGCTCTCCTTCTTTTTCATTTGGATTTAAAGAAATTAGATAATAAGCTGACCAAATAGGGTAATTAATTGCGATTTGATATTCATCATTGAGTTGAGATACCTTTTTAATACAGTGCTCCAACGCTTCAACATGAATGGGCCGGCTCGACCGGAGTGATACCACGGCCTCACAGAAAACCGGTGTGAAAAACAGCGCCTGCGCTGTGTTTCACCGAGTGAGTGAGGATACCGGAGGCCCATAATCCAACAATTCCCCTGATCCCCCTCCCCATCCCCCAAGGCCGAAAACGCACTTGTGACGCCTCTGGTGTTACGGGTGTCCATGGGCGGCGGTAATCGCTTACCATCAGGCGATACATGTGCTCGTTTCCCCCCCATACCTTAAAAAAAAACATAGAATTCTGAATATTTGTTTTGCTTTGAATATAAATGTGAATGTTTGTTTATGTGTTTACTTTCATGTACTTTCCAGTATGTTTTCTCGTCTAGTCATTTACAGAATTGAATATGTCTAATATAGTTAAAGTTATAATAAAATTAGAAACAAATAGATCTTTCTACCCCACTGTTCGCCAAAAAATTAAGTTGTTAGATTCGCATTTTACATATTTATTATGGTTTTATTTAATAACACCGCTATTTCATTGAACTCGTGGGTCAGTGAAGATTACCTAAATTAAGACTCGACCTTGCAGATTGCTAGCGCATGCGCTTTAAGTTTAAAAATATCAAATGAATGGTAAAACTTCGCTCGCGTTTAAGTAGATATTGCAATGCATTCCAATAAACAGTACAGCTCTAAATCATATTACTATTCAAATTTTCATCCCCTATTTTACCCCCTTAGGGATTGCAATTCCAAAATTTAACACTAATGGTTTTGACTGCACGGTTGGCATAGTGGTTTCAGTGGTCACCACACCGCTTTTTATTGCGCCAAGTGTTGTGGGTTCAAATCCTAAATGGGACAACATTTTGTGTGATCCATAAATTGTTGTTCTAAGTCTGGGTCTACTTAGTGTCCGTTTCATGTATTATATAGTCCCCCGTGACACAGGATGTTTGTTCCTAATAGGGGAGTTGTCTTTTTAAATCCAAAAAAAAAGCAATGGTATCACATCTATATGCAGTTGCTGCACTAATGGTATCCAACTCCGTTTAGATAATGACATTTGAGTTGATTATGTGTGAGAATTAAAGCGATACATTTGTTTGAAATGAAGTGCTTGGATAAATTTACATACTTTAATAACATGAATGTTGAAACAACTAAATGTAGATTTTTTTTACTGAAGTTGTGCCGATTTGTTTTAATTGGTGTACATCAAAATACAGTGGTTTGAAATGGTAGAATTTGTGAAAGAATTTTATATATTAAACAATATATAACAAACATACTATGACTAGTAAGAACCAAGCCGATTGAAAAGAGACATATTTATGTATAATTTAATTAACATAGCAGATAAATTTCAACTCACACATTAAAAACAATAGCGCTTATCATGAAAGTGTTCATCTAGAACTCGAACCCATAACCTTTGGCACAGCAAACAAGATCATTAATGATTATATAATATACAGAATATACACGAAAAAAAGGCATATTATTTCATTTGTTATTCGATCAAGAGCAATCTTATACAAATATATTCGATTAGTTTTTACAATATTTGAATGAAAATGTTTAACAAATAACTGATCGATTATTTTTTAACATCGTTATAGTTTCAAAGGTAAGCTATGCATACATATAAAGTTACTGTGGTTTACTGACTGTCTCATTACCGCAATTTTGGCTATAACTATAACCTTCAAATTTTGACAGCCCTATATACTGGAAGTGTCTACTAAAAAAGGATTTTTTGACAAGCATCAATTTAATAAAAATATTTGTATTTGAATTTTTCATACAGATTAAAATTACGTTTTATAAAATGATTCGGCTTCAAATAATGCTACATGATTGCAGAAACTCGCATCAATCACTGTTAATTTTTTATAATTTTTTGAAGAATTTCTTTATCGATCTCCGAAAATCATTATCGGTTCTTTACGAAACTTATAGCAAGACAAGATTGAAGCAAGTGGCCTGCAATTGGAGAGGCATATGTCCAGCTGTGGACTGCAATAGGCCTATGATGATGATGATGGACCTTAAATAGGACCTTCTCGTAATAAATCCCATTCTGATAAAAAAACTGTGTGTGTGTGTTTGTATTTATGCAAACGCGTTCGAAGTCATACTTCTTTGGCGTAACAAGATAAAATTTGAAAAATTAAAATGTTGAATATAGCTAACTTCATGTGTCGGTTTTTCATAACGGTGTGCGCGCGCATCGTAAAACTAAAATGTTGACTATAGCTAACTTCAGGGTGTCGGTTTTTCGTGATGGGGTGCGCGCGCATCGTAAAAATTTTTCTCATCATTTTTCCCTAACGTGCCAAAAGGAGTATTACTTCTAAAGTGTTTTGCTAATCCAGACTACTATTAGCTATTAGAAATTAGAGACTAATTTTCTCTATTACGCTTTCACAGCTAAATCCCTGAACCTATTTCAATGCAATTTGGCAGAGAAATTGGATTTGGAAATTTGGTCCAATGCTTTACAATAAAATAAATAAAATTTTGAAAATTTTCCCCTTACGTAAACGCAAGTGTAAAAAAGCCTTAATATCATGGCTTTAATCGAGAAACTATGAAGAAATAGAAAGTTTGTTCCAAATTATTAAGTAATTATGCATATGGATGTATATTGCATTTATTGAGTATGTATGCTAGTGTGTTTACAAATGTATGTAACTAAAATCAAACAAAAAAGGAACCTTAATACATTAAAAACAATCTTTTAAATTTGAAAAAGTCTTTAGTTTGTGGTAAAGGTGCGGTATATTTTGCTTCTGCGCAAGCATGCTATGTTGGGTCTACCCACATTTAAGTACAATATGTCTAGTTCGAAATTTAAATCTAAAATTCATTTAAATACATTTACCAGGCTATAACAGTGAAGTAATCGCTGGGATAGGCTGTAATTATATAGATTACCTGACTTAATGTCGGGATCATTGATTATAAACGCAGAAATACCTGTCATGTTTAGTAGTGTTAACAAATCACTATTGTTTATTTTTTTCTGTATTATTTTTCGTTTTTCATTTAAATGTGACTGTTGTGATGTGTATTACACTGTGATATATGTGTTTGGCGTGGTTGTGATACCTGTGTATCGAGATAAATCAGTAAGTTGGATCTATTATTCTGAGAACTATTCTTATAACAGGCTAATATATGTATGTATATTGTGTGGGTTTGCCCACTTTTTGATACAGTGTACCTAGGGGTTAAATGGATCTGTTTTTTATGATCAGTTAAAACCTGGGAAGAAACTAACGTCTAAGATACAGGCTCGGCCTAGTTTAGACGTTAGTGATCATAGCCATATTGTAGACACCCAGTTTAAGAGTATATCATAACATATATCTAGTTATAAGAAACCAATTGTATTGTCGTGGTGTTAGTATTACATCAATAAAGAATTATTATTAAATGCTTTAATTTGTAAGGAAGAACATTAGCTACTCTTTGAGAACTTACATCGAAACAGGTTAAAAGTTTTACTCCTAAAGAGGTAAAATAATGAATGAACGGCTGTATTGAAGCCCTAAACACGAAATAACCACGCGAGTGAAGCTGCGCGTATATATAAATAAAATAGCTAGTAGGCACATAAGACTTTCCAATACTGTTGACTACTCAGACAAGGACAGATAGCCTCTATTTAAATGTACCTTGAAAGTTAATGTGCTGTAAGCATTCCGAACCAGCGAGCAAAACACTAATGTCACTTATTTATATATTCAAAGAGGTTCTGTCAATATAACTCATGTATTCTGCATGTTATTTTGAATCTAGCTGTTTCTTAGAGCTCTGTCTAAGATCATGGCGACCTGAAGGTCATGCTGGTATGTTCTATAACCTATGTTTTACTATCATTTAACTTCGATGTCACTATGTGGCGACGGTTTTTTTAATGGAATCGTAGGTCGACGAGCAGACGTATCGCTTGATGGTAAGCGATTACGGCCGCCCATGGACATCCGCAACACCAGAGGCGTCACAAGTGCATTGCTAGCCTTTGGGGGATTGGAGGAGGGATTGGGGTACAGGCCTCCGGTATCCTCACTCACTCGGTGAAACGCAGTGCAGGCGCTGTTTCAGATCGGATTTCTGTGAGGCCCTTGGTATAACTCTAGTCGAGCCGGCCCCTGCATGCCGAACCGTGGGTCTCCCGACGTGGCTGATTACAGAGTGTAAACCACTACGCATTCGATAGGTTTTGTAACACATTATACCGTGGGAGAGCCACGCTTCGGCATGAATGGGCCGGCTCGACCGGAGTGATACCACGACCTCACAGAAAACCGGTGTGAAACAGCGCTTACGCTGTGTTTCATCGAGTGAGTGAGGATACCGGAGGCCCATACCCCAATCCAACGCCCCTATCCCCCTCACCATCCCCTTTCCCCCCAGGCTGCCATAGTGTGGGTCACCATACTGCATTGTTCTTTTTCGCATTGAGGATGGTGACCACCACTCTTGGATTCTGCTCATGCTTTCCATCAGGCAGGGCAGAGTCATTTTGGCAGATTAAATATAAAATAAAAAAAAAAAAAACAATTTAAAACAAGTCAGGGAGGTGTATCAGATCAAAGTTTCCTTTAAAGAGAGAGGTCTGTGTTCAGCAGTGGACTGCTAAGGACTGTTGATGAATTTCGATTATAAAAGACATGACATCCAGTCACCCCAAACAATGACTGCTGTAGGTGTAATCCTCACAGGGATCAACACTTCGTGTGTTCCAGAATTTGTTGTTCTAAGTCTGTGGGCTTTGTGTCTGTTCAATGAATATTTGTGAAGCCCTTATACACAAGATATTTTTCTAGTACAGGTATTTTCGTTTTAAAAAAACGAGATGTCGATGATAAGTTAAAACTTACTCTAATTTATTTTATTAGTTTTACACGGTTATTTAATTATAAATAGTAATACATCAGCGCGAATTTTAACCATAAATAGTTTTATATTTGGAACAAGTCTAATCATTAACTAAAACGAATCAATTGTTATTACTTGTCCTGATTGATATTCAATCCACAATCATGCTTTAAGTCACGTTCAATAACAACTACAGCATGAGACCAGAATAAAAAGACCGCATAGCTTTTTTTAAATCCACAAATGCCAAATGTAGGTTCAATAAAAATTGATATTGCATTTCCACAAAATATTAAAGCCAGTATTTCGGTTTAGTTTATCAAATATCTTATCATATCTAATCATATTGCATTTTATCAAACAATTTGCAGACACACCGGTTTCACAATCGATAATTTGTCTCCTACTCATTCATTTTTGGTTATTTGTTGTGTTGAACTTTAGGCGGGATAGTAGCCACGTCGGCCTATGGGTTAGCGTAAGCGACTGCAAATCAAGAGGTCTCCGCCTCCAGAGTTGGACTGCAATTGGGTTCACTTAGGACCCTTAATATTTCCGGATGGCGTAAGAAAGCGGTTCCCGGATCTCTCCCGTCTCAGGCGTAGAGTGGCACACCGTGTCGGTCGGTTCGATTCCGACACACCGCCCCGCCGCAAACCCCGATGGGGTAAAGGCCCGAGGGGCTTTCCACACGTAAAAACAAAAAAAAACAAGGACCCTTAATATTTATCCGTGGTACTTCCCGGTTTGAAAAGGTGTCTGCGTATTTTGACTTCCCTATGTCTTCCGCTTTGCTAAGAATTGAAGTGGACATATTATATTTTCAACTCCTCTAGGACAACTCAACTCCTCCTCTCCTTTATCTTCTGATTAATTTCGTTGCGGGATCCAAGACAGTTTAATTTTTTCTGGGACTTCCCGAGTGTCATAGCACGGTATGATTGTAGGTCACTGCTATTGATCCTGGGTACAGGAGTTACAGTGGTGGGCATGTGGTCGGATTAGTTCCGTTAAAAAAAAACTGAAAGTGCATAGAACCTAATGCAAACTGTTTATTGATTTGCCATGTATTTTATACACATAGAACACTATTGTTTAGTTACACCATTAATAACTTCGTATCGTCTAGATCGATATGTGTGAAATCTACTAAGGACGAAGAGTGGAGTTGTTACTAAAAATACAGGCAAAGCTACTAGCAGGAATTACTAGCATTGTATAATACCTTTAAACGATCAATTCTTGTATATCCACGTATATATATTATATCTGAATCTCGGAAACGGCTCTAACGATTTTCATGAAATTTATCATGCAGGGGGTTTCCGGGATCATAAATCAATCTAGCTAAGATTCATTATTGGAAAATTAACCAAAAAATACTGGCGTTCCATTTTAGTTACTGGGATTAATTAGAAAATGAAATGCAAATAACTGTGATAGAATGAGATGAATCAGTAAGCATTGCATAATCATTCGCCTGTACATGTATCTATCACCTAACGGCACCTACACTACAGGATTAGTTTAGCGAGTCAGTCTCGCCCACGAAGGGTTCCATCTATAAAAACAGCAACAAATCACGTTTGTTTGAAAGCTCGCTTAATTATTTACTTTAGTCTGTATTTTAGCATCTGTCATTATAACAGCAACAGAAATACACCTTCTGTGAAAATTTTAACCGTCTATCATAGTTCATGAGATACAGACGGACACACAGAAAGACGGACAGCGTAGTCTTAGTAATAGCATCACGTTTTATCCTTTGAGTACAGAACCCTAAAACTAAATATGTATTTGAGTATTTGACACGAACAATTGTGTGTCGAATTCGGTAGTTAAATAAAACTGAAAGAAATGAATTGAATTGAATTTATCTGTAGAATATTCAGGTTCGCTTCATGGCCACCTAAATACACCGAAAACAATACGATGCTTATCTAGATGTACCTTTGAACCACCACCTTTGAGTCAATCCTTTGTTCTTTGATAAAAGAGATATAGGGGCAAATATTTGGATGAAAAGAATAAATGGAGCATTGTTCTATGTTTAAAACAAACAGAATTTTCGGATTGAATGAAAATTACAAAGAAACATTGCAAATTTCTTGGTAATCTATTTTGAGGCCACAATATTTAACTTTAAAGTAGGTTTTTAAAAGTCTCTATTCTGATTGCGAAAATTTTAATGTTATTTTCAGAGGCTTCAAAAGTTTGTGGTAGATTTTGCACCTTGCTGCTTACATTGGAGGTGGCGTAACAAATATAATGAAAGTGAAGGGAAGAAAGACAGATTTTTTCTCATAGAAAATCTTAATTTGAGAGAGTTTTGGTTTATATATGGCGTATGTCATATCCACCTCACATCCTACCCATACCCAAATACATACCCTAAAATGTCACATATACAAAACTTATTATATTATTATTCTTTTTCTTCTCCGGGTGGTTCTTTAATCCTGAAGGTTGGCCGTCAGCTTCCTGTACTCCTCCTTGTCATTGGCCAGGCGGAACAGTTTCTCAACGGAGCTGATACCGGTCCACTCCCGGATATTACGTAGCCACGATTTTTTCCGCGTCTCTTTCCTTCCACCTTGCCCATCATTATCAATTGAAGCAGCATATATCTTTCATATAGGCGCTCATAGCCCAGTTGCACTCGGTGATTAGAAACAATCAGCGAGGGCAAGCAACGACGGCGCGGTCAGTACCTGGATGGGTGACCGCTGGTGGCATGTTACCATGAGCGTCTCCGTGATTCGGAGGTCACGTTAAGCAGTCGGTCCCGGTTGTTATCATAGGATAACAGTCGTGAAGCTTAGTTGGAGGTCTTCGGGCGGCTTAAAAACGTCCAACGGTAAGATTACGTAGCCACAACGTTGTCTTGCCAGTCCCCAATCCGCACTTGGCCAGCGTGGGGACGTTATGGCCTTAACCTTCTCCTGAGAGGAGACCCGAGCCCAGCAGTGGGACATTATGGGTTGTTGATTTGATTTGATTTGATATCTTTCATGCCTAAGTACATTAAATTTTGGCTTTTTGATGTTTTGAATTAGTATTTGAGGAATGTGGACGCGCCGGAACACAGTATCGTTTCTGATTTTTTGCGTCCAACTGATGCGAAGCATGCGACGGTAGCACCACATTTCAATTTTAAATTTTCACAACAAAATATATTATTACTTTAGTAAAAGTAGATAAGTATTTGTCGGGTTAAGCCCGAACATTAGAAGTAAAAGTTAGATATGGCAATGTACAGAATTTATTTCAATAACTCAAATAATCAAAATATCCTAAACCTAGGTAATTAAAAAAGGTGTAGAATTAGTTAAATATCTTACTATTTCAATGAAGGCGGTCACATAGGTCAGTACTGACTGTCAGGGACAGTGGTCCACGAACCCACCGTAATAAAGATAGTACTGATTATCAGAGATAACGTTCCACATCCAATAATCGTGCAGTACTGACTGTAGAGAGACAGTGGTCCGTGCACCACGACGCAATCGTTCGAAATGCGTACCGTCTCAACAGCGCAGCTTGTTATATAGGCGGTCGCTTAAGGAGGGGTAACGTCACAATGTTTTACTAGTTTGAATCCAAGTGTTTGGAGCCAAATAATCGATATAAAATTAAATCGACTAAATAATTTTTCAAATGGTGCGTCCGGTGCACGTTCCACTAGCGCCATCCAGTCGCCGTCTCTCGTAGCTAGAATACAGTACGACTGTCGTCATATTTATTAAGTACAAACTTTTGCCCACAACTCCGTCTATGGCCTTCTCCAAGTTCTAATCTACCCCTATACTTAAATTCATCTAAATTGTTATACGGCTTAGCAGTGAACGCATAATAGACAAACCGCCAGAGTTACTTTCTAATTTAAAATGTTAGTATAGAGAATCATGTTAAAGGAAGATTTTTTGGGATATAAAGAGTGAGCGAAGAAAACGAAATAAAGTCTAATATATCAAAGGCATATTTTTAAAGGACTAGTTGTTGCAAATGTTTTGGTAGCTTGAAGGTCGATTCGATATCAGAAGCTTTTCATCTTTTTCACTACGCAGACTTCCATTATATCTATTGAAGAACAAGAGCTATGTTGATTACATGGTAATTGTATGACTCTGAGGTTTTTTACCCGACTGCGAAAGAAGGAGGGTTATTTTTTTCGAGTGCATGTATGTATATTTTTTGACACATCCTATGCCCTTACATTTCTCCACTATCCTCTGTTCACTCAGGGTTTGCTGGTAGAAAACACTATGTTGGGTTAAGGACACCTTTTGTACATGACACTTCCTTGTATTTCTTTCACACTTGTATTTTCACAATTGTGTACAATAAAGAATAAATACAAATACAAATACAAAGTCACCATTATCTTTGACAATTTTTAACTAGACTCTTAAAGAGGTAACTATTATCATTAAAAATCGTCACTGGTCTACTGCTACGTAAGCCTGACTTTGGAAGAGAGATTTGGGTCTACCTAACCACACTGGCCAGACTAGTCGATAAAGGTTAGTAAAATTTATGTTCCAATATAACTTAGTTCCTATAAAAAAGGAATTACATCATCTAACACTTCCAAACTTAATTAATCATCCCTTTAAATAAGTTAGAATTATTAAAAAAAACTCAACTGCGTATATTTTTTTAAATTTTATTTTTTTTGTTTTATTTTTTTAAGTACCCGCGTCACCCTCACACGTAAGAGGAATCGGTTGACACCACTCATGAAAATACGACAAGCCGTTTAGGCTCTAGGGCGTGCTAAACAATATATAAACCTACACTCGAAAAACGTAACCCTCCTCCTTTCGCCGTCGGGTGAAGTGAGGAAAAAGTAATAACTCTATCAATCAATCATCAGCCTATCGCAGTCCACTGCTGGACATAGGCCTCTCCAATTTCACGCCACTTAGTTCGATCTATGGCTTCTCGCATCCAGCTCCTGCCAGCCGTCTTGCGCAAATCATCGCTCCACCTGGCTTGTGGACGTCCTACACTACGTTTGCCGAGACGCGGTCTCCACTCAAGAACTCGTTTACCCCAACGGTTATCGGTTCTTCGGCAAATGTGGCCAGCCCACTGCCACTTCAGCTTGCTAATCCTGTGGGCTACGTCGATGACCCTGGTTCTTTGTCGGATCACCTCGTTTCTAATGCGATCCCTTAGAGAAACGCCGAGCATATACCTCTCCATTGCACGCTGAGCGACTTTAAACTTATGGACCAGTCGAACCGTAAGTGTCCACGTTTCGGCTCCGTAAGTCATTACGGGTAGGACGCACGCATTGAAGACTTTCGTCTTTAGGCACTGTGGGATCGATGATGAGAAGACCCGACGAAGTTTCCCAAACGCTGCCCAACCCAGCTGGATTCTTCTGTTCACCTCGTCCTCAAAGCTGTTTCTACCTAACTGCAAAGCCTGCCCGAGGTATACATATTTTTGAACAACTTCGAGAACGGCACCGTGTACCGCAACCGGTTCCGGTAGTACATGTTCATTGAACATGACCTTGGTCTTGTCGAAGTTCATCCGTAGGCCGATGCGCACAGACGAGTCAGCCAGGTCGTTCAGCATCTGTTGTAGGTCCTGCAACGTCTCTGCCATGATGACGATGTCATCTGCAAATCGCAAGTGAGAGATGTATTCGCCATTGATGTTGATACCGCGCCTTTTCCAGTGCAGCGTCTTAAACAGGTCCTCCATTGCATTAGTGAATAATTTCGGGGATATAACGTCCCCTTGCCTCACTCCTCGATGCAATGGTATGGGTCTTGTATGCTGATCCTGTACTTGGACGGACATAGTAGCGGCTTTGTAGAGACATCTCAACACTCGGACGTACCGCCAATCTACTTGGCAACGCTGCAGGGACTCCAGAACAGACCAGATCTCAATCGAGTCAAAGGCCTTTTCATAGTCCACAAATGCTAGACACAGGGGCTGATTATACTCTTCGGTCTTCTGTATTATCTGCCGCACTGTGTGGATGTGGTCTATGGTGCCATATCCGCTCCGAAACCCAGCCTGCTCCGGTGGCTGGTATTCGTCGAGTCTTCGCGCAAGACGGTTCGTGATGACTCTTGAAAACAGCTTATAGACGTGGCTCAAGAGGGAAATGGGCCGATAGTTCCTCAACATGGTTTTATTTCCCTTTTTGAAGAACAGGACGACCACACTCCTACTCCACGCCTCTGGAGTCCTCCCTTCGAACAGGACAGCGTTGAAAAGCTTTTGGAGCGCCTTTAATACGGGTTTACCTCCAGCCTTTAACAGCTCTGTAGTAACGCCATCCTCTCCAGGGGCTTTTCCATTTTTCAGCTGTCTAAGAGCCATCTCGATTTCGTCAATGCTGACTTCTGGCAGATCTTCGGTGAAGTGGCGTGTTAATTTGGCCCGAGGGTCCTCATTTTCGGGATCAGGTCGAGATGCATGCGAAGCGTACAAATCGCCATAGAAGCTTTCTACTTCCGAAAGGACAGCCAGCTTGGAAGCAACGACTTCTCCGCTTACTGTGGTCAGCTTCGTCAAATGGCTTCTTCCAAGAGATTTCACAAACACTTTTGACCCCCGATTCTGCTCGATTGCTCTTTCAATCAAAAGAGTGTTGGAGCATCGGAGGTCGTGTCGTACACGCTTACTAATCTCTCGGTTTAGAGTCCGTTTTGCCGATGAAGTGACTGGCGGGTTCTCACGTCTTTCCTTCATTAACCCTAGTGTCCTTTCTGAAAGCTTCGACTTCGTGTCTGTACGCTGCATTTGACAAAATCTCGTACCTTCACTCCTGAGGATTCGAACCACATTTTCAAGGTTCTGGTTTACGTCTCTTGTGGTTTCCATGGCAACAAATCGGTTTTCCAGATTTGACTGGAATTTTTCAGATCCCATCTCGACTTGGAGCAGAGTTGGTCGGAGCCTGGACTTCATCATGCGGACACGTTCAGCCTTGAAGTTGATATTCAGAGAACCTCGGACTAGTCGGTGATCGCTACCGGTGTTAAACCTATTGAGCACTGAGACGTCTCTGAATATGTGCCTCCTGTCCGTTATGATGAAATCGATCTCATTTTTTGTCATAGCGTCCGGGCTTTTCCACGTCCACTTTCTTTGGGGCCGCTTCTCGAAAAATGAGTTCATCAAAAACAGCCCCTCCCGCTCGAGAAAGTTGATGAGCATTTGCCCCCTATGATTCCTGTTTCCAAATCCATGGGATCCTATTACCGATTCGCCGCAAGTTTGTACTCCCACTTTGGCGTTGAAGTCACCCATAACAACGTTGTAGTGGGTTTTAGTAGTGGAGTGGAGGGCCCTCGATATGTCATCGAACATATCCTCCACCTCATCGTCTGAGTGAGCCGAGGTCGGTGCGTACACTTGTATTACCTTGAGGCTATACCTCTCGGTAAGCTTGACAATGAGGTACGCTACCCTGTTCGACACACTGGAAATTTCCACAACGTTGCCAGAAAGCGACTTGTTTACCAGAAACCCCACGCCACCTTGGGATCGTTGGTCTCCCTCGCGGAAGTACATCAGGTGACCTGAGTCCAGGATTATGGTATCCTCCCCCTCTCTTCGGACTTCACATAACCCTAAGATATGCCACCTAATCTTCCCAAGTTCCTCCTCAAGTTGTACCAGATGCGAGTCTAGCCGTAACGTGCGGCCGTTGTACGTTGCCAGGGTCAGTCTTTTGTGGTGGCCTCCCGTAACCCGGTGATTCTTAGCACCCCCTGTCCCACCGTAACCGTGGTCGCCACCATGACCAGGAATAGCGGGACTACCGGGAACTGGGGGCCGTGGCTTCTGTTGCTTACTCATGGAGGGGGTCAGCCCATAATCACCACGCTGGGCAGGCGGGTTGGTGATCGCAGGGCGTAACTTGTTGCACCGGTGACGCTGCTGCCCATCACCGGCCTATTGTATTTAGTTACGCCTTTTAGGATGGATATACCGCCATCGGTCGGTCGCCAGAGCCTCGTTTGTTATCTAGCAGGGTGCACCGCGTGCAGGTGAGGTTGGCTGGGGGCGAAAGATTGTGGTTCGCCCCCACACACCCCAACCAACTCTATAAAAGGCTTCTTGAAAATATATACGCATATTATGCAAGTTTTTTACATCATTACTCGCAATGGTTTTCGATATCTGAAGCTTTTAATCTTTTTCATTACGCAGACTGCCATTATATCTATTGAAGAATAAGAGCTATGTTGATTACATGACTCTGAGTTTTTTTACTCGATTGCGAAAGAAGGAGGGTTATTTTTTTCGAGTGCATGTATGTATATTTTTTGACACACCCTAGAGCCAAAACGGTATGTCGTATTTTTATGTGAGTGATGTCAATAGATTCGTCGTAGTCCTGAAGGTGATATTGTGCACATCAAAATAAAAAAAAAACAATAAAAGAAATACTTGTCAAAAAAGTGTCAAAAGACATGTGTTATCGCTTCATTTTCCTGTGAAACGCAAAAGATTTGTATTTATTCTTTACTAGCTGATCCGACGAACTTTGCACCGCCATACTTTTTTTTCTAAAAAGGTATGGCGCTAAGCAAGTAAGTTTATACCCGCCTTAGTTTCTCTGTGTACAGTGGCGGACTGCGAAAATATAACAGTATCGGTGTTCTAATATTTTTTTCTATACAAACCTTGTACTGACAATAACAAAGAAATGAAAGAAAGATTTATCCAATTGGTGGAGTCAATTGGAAGTTATGTGCGTACAAACACTATTGATTGTACACATAGAACATATAAATATAAAAGAAATACAAGAAAGTGTCTTGTACAACGGCTTGCTCAATCCAAAATTGAGTTTTCTTCAAGCAAATCCTGACTGAATACAGGATAGCAGAGAAATGTAATGCCATAGTCGTCATGCATACGCAAGAATCGAAAGAGAAACGAATTTAATAAAAAATGAAAAACGTGATTTATACCCACTGTAGAATATATTGTACATATTAATACACAGATATGATATTTACGCATAAATACACACATGCATACACATATACATAAGATATTGTTTTTTTTACTGCCTCGGTGACGCAGTCCCGGGTCGGATCAAATGTTTGTATAATCGACTAATATTTTTTTCGGAGCTTGAGTGTTTTCTTTGTATTTACAAAAAAAGTGTTGTCAATACAAGCTCTGCTTAGTTTGGGACTTGAGGGTGTTGAGCGTTTAAAGTCCGAAATATTTATTTCGTTATATTAATTTATTATTAGTTATATAGGTCCGGTTATTGTGTTTGGTTGGTTATTAACTGCCTCGGTGGCGCAGTGGTAGCGTAAGCGACTGCTGTGCTTGTGGTCTCGGGTTTGATCCCGGGTCGGACCAAATGTTTGTATAATCTGCAAATATTTGTTTCGGAGTTTGGGTGTTTTCTATGTATAATGTATATGTATTTACAATAAAAAAGTATTTATGTATTTATATCAGTTGCCTAGTACCCATAATACAAGCTCTGCTTAGTTTGGGACTAGATGGCGTTGTGTGTTAATTGTGCGAAATATTTATTTATTATTATTATTGTAGGGACATAATAATACCTAGGTTCTCTTCTTAAACATACTCAGAGAATGACTGGAGCGTATAGCACGCGGTAAGGCATTCTATATCCGAAGAGCTGCAACACTAAAAGAGTTATTGTAACAGCTCAAAGTATGAGAAGGAGTTCGAAGACGGAGTGAAGAGAAAGAGCAACAGCTGGCTTCTGGGAATAAAGGGCTCGAGGTGGTCACGAAGATATGAAGGAGAACTAGGGGTGTAAATAGTTGAATACAGTAAGGAAAGTATGTGTAAATCTCGATGCTGCCAATAGGTAAACACTTCACAATATTGAGTTGTTCCCGGGAATCCGAAATGTGGTTGAACTTTTTCAAAGAATTATTAGTCGTAGAAACATCGGTAATCAAGGAGTGGAAGGAGAAGGGAGTAGGAAGATTCTGTTAGCTTAAGTAATAGGCATGTTATGGTATATTCTCTCACATCAACACACAGCTATCTGATCACAATTTAGCCAAAGCCTAAGATGGTAACCAAACTACTGATAAACTCAACCCCTCTCTTCATCCTCCAGCCATCGGCATGAATGGGCCGTCTCGACCGGAGTGATATCACGGGCTGACAGAAAACTGGTGTGAAACAGCGCTATATTTAACCGTGTGAGTGAGGATACCGGAGGCCCATACAACAACCCCTCCCCCCTCTGGTCGGATTGGAAATACTACTTTCTAATGGCGTCACAAGTGCATTCCCAGCCTTTGGGGGATTTTTTTTATGAAATCGCTGTTAAAACGACCAGACGTATCGCCTGATGGTAAGCGATTACCGCCGCCCATGGACATTTGTACCACCAGAGGTGTCACAAGTGCATTGCCGGCCTTTGGGGGATGGGGAGGGGGAGGGCGGTGGGAAGGGAGACAAGTGGAGACGTTAGATTGTGGTATGGGCCTCCAGTATCCTCACTCACTCAATGAAATACAGCGTAAGTGCTGTTTCACACCGGTTTTCTGTGAGGCCGTGGTATCACTCCGGTTGAGCCTGCCCATTCATGTCGAAGCGTGGTTCTCCCACGGTAAACTTTTATGACGTAAGATTAAAATATTTTTTGGAGGAATTTTACAATCCTATGAATAACAAGATACAGTAAATCAAGGTTACGGAGACGACCTTTCGCCACATGACGCATAGATCGATAGTTTGGCAGCCATTTATGACCTTTATTACGAATGAGGACATACGAGTCACTAATCGCACGGGAATTACAGGCCTTCAAGTTTGTTTTGGAGTTCATTCGTCCCTTCATCCGGTGAAACTGGTTTAATAGATATAAGTTTTATAAATGTCTGCCAAAGTGACCTTACTCTGCCTGATGGAAATCTTGAATAGAATCCAAGATTAGTGATCATCGTATTCATTGCGAATGCAGACAATACAACAGAGCAGTATGGTGACCTACACTATGGTGACTTTTTAAGACGCTTCTGTGCATCACTGGGCCGATCATCCGATTTACCTGAAAACGAACCACACACATATCTCACAAGAAAAGCGCTGAAGAGATGAGCACCTATTGTGTGAAAAACTAACACCTAATAATGTTGTGGAGGAACGGGTGTCGTGTCCCTTAAACACAAAGAGAGGATCCTCCAACCGGGCGAGGTGATTATGCCCGGCGGTCTACTGCCCAGCAATTGATGTTGGGAAATTGTATATATACTAATCGGCGCTAAAACTTCTATTGCGCAATTCAAGATTGGTAGCTTCTTCGTACACTATGTTACTCCGTAGTTCAGTGTATCTTCGGTAGATGGCGTTGTCATATTTTATGTTACCGCTGTAAGTGGAAGTCGCCACAATATATTCTCATAAATCAATATACGATAACCAGACGGCTGATGAACATACTTATATATTTCCAAATACATACATATCATAAATAAATTTCGCCCAGACACGGAACAAATGATCGTGTTCCTCATACAAAGATTTGTTCTGAGTGGGATTCGAACCCACGGCCTCTGGCCTGAGCATCTATTGTGTGTTGGGCTCATCTGCCAAATGGCCAGTAGTTGTAATAAACCTATAATAGATTGGATACCGCCAACCAGTACAATAAAGCTCTCAAACCAGATTATTGTTATGTTTTTGGACCTTACTCTTTGGGAACGAAAATTTTATTAACAGTAAAATCAGGCATAAACTAAAAGATCTGGGCAAAACTTAATATATATATAGCCAGGGAAATAACATAAAATACTTTTGAGACTGAAATAAATACTGCCAAGTCCAAATTATTGCCGTGGGAGAGCCACGCTTCGAAGCGAATGGGCAGGCTCAACCGGAGCTACCACGGCCTCACAGAAAACCGGTATGTTACAGCGTTCGCACTGTGTTTCACCGTGTGAGTAAGGATACTGGAGGCCCATATACCCCTCCCCTATCCCCCAAAGGCCGGCAACGCACTTTGACGCCTTTGGTGTTGCGGGTGTGTCCATGGGCGGCGGTAATCGCTTACCATCAGACGATAAGTCTGCTCTTTTCATTAAAAAAAGCGACTTCAACCTGAGTGGAACTGGGAGCAAAAGCAAGTTTCTGATGATTGACTTCAGTCCGTACTGAGAATTCAAATCTTAGTCAATTTTTATAAACTTATTGCTTATGAACATTTCATTCAGACATAATAATAAATGTAGTTCTTGTTTGTCATGACTAAGAATGCGAACATTCGGAGTCCGTCTTTGCATTAATTTGAACAGTATCTACTCCTAAAGATCCACTAATGACGTAAGATGTCTATCAAAGTAATATAAATGATGTATGAGAACTTTTATTGAATACTGGAGAGTCTTAATTTTGACATGGCATCATCTAGTTACATAGTCTATTAGTATATAAAATATAGTCTCTCTCATAGTCTATATAAAAAAATTTAAAAGCTGCGTTATTAAACTCTGGTTTTATCAAACGGGAAACTCTCTGAGATAATTCAGAATGCAATCCTAAATATAATTAACTTACGAAATTTATAAATATTACTAAATTTAACGATCTATCATCAGCCTATCGCAGTCTACTGCTGGACATAGGCCTCTCCAATTTCACGCCACTTAGTTCGATCTATGGCTTCTCGCATCCAGCTCCTGCTAGCGGTCTTGCGCAAATCATCGCTCCACCTGGCTGTGGACGTCCTACATTACGTTTGCCGAGACGCGGTCTCCACTCAAGAACTCGTTTACCCCAACGGTTATCGGTTCTTCGGCAAATGTGGCGGCTACGTCGATGACCCTGGTTCTTTATCGGATCACCTCGTTTCTGATGCGATCCCTTAGAGAAACGCCGAGCATAGCCTTCTCCATAGCACACTGAGCGACTTTGAACTTATGGACCAGTCGAACCGTAAGTGTCCACGTTTCGGCTCCGTATGTCATTACGGGTAGGACGCACGCATTGAAGACTTTCGTCTTTAGGCACTGTGGGATCGACGATGAGAAGACCCGACGAAGAATTTCAAGGAAATTTTAAGACCAAAAAATCTTATGTATAACGTAGTAAAAATATAGGTCTACTTTAAAGTTATAACTTCAATCTAAGTTTCACTATAACACCAAGAACCTTGCCAAATGACATAGTTTTGGGTCAATGGTATATAATTTATATTCGATGCAGTTTAGTTATTCGGCATCCCCGGTGTTTAATAAGGGTTTAAATTTTACAAGAACAACTTTATTGCTAAAGCAAAATAAAACTTTAAAAAAAAAAAAGATTTTTAGAAATGACGACACAAGAATCTGCAGGCCCATTTAAATCAATAAATGTATGTAAATAAATATTTTTGGACGTTTATTACACGACGCCATCTAGTCCCAAATTAAGTAGAACTTGGACTATACGTACTAGACAACTGATATAAAAACAAATTAATTTTTTTTTGTAAATACAAACATACATAGAAAACACCCAAACTACGAAATATATATAAAAAAGATATGCCTAAAATTTAAAAGTAGGTAAGACTGAGTCTCCACAATCTATTACTAAAAGACTAGCTCTAGACCCTGGAAAATAGATTTCTGATTCACCCCAAAAGGTTTTGAATCATCTTTGAATATATTATACACCACCGAATTTCATATTCCTAAGAGAAATGAATAAAAAATTTCACGTCAGAACTTGCTTGGTACAAAGTTTTCTTGTAAAATATAAATGAAGAAATATGTATTTTTCTACATTTTTCAGATTTAATATTCAAGGAAGACTTGAATAGACGATTTTTTTAATTTCGGTACACTTTTTTTGCACAATAAGAGTAAAATAAATGGTTCGTGTACTACCGTCTCTTCGAAACCTTTTGGTAATAAGGCTACAGTTTGTACATTATATACTCTCTTTACTGCGGTCTGCAAACAAATGTTATTCTATATATATATTATTATTTTTTTTTAAGACAACTGCCGCACTTTGAATAAATCCTGTGTCGCGGGGAACTTTTTTTTATGGAATAGGGGCAAACGAGCAGATGTATCGCCTGATGTAAAGCGATTACCGCCGCCTTGGGGGATGGGGAGGGAGATGAGAGGAAGGATTGGATTATGGGCCTCCGGTATCCTCACTCACTCGGTGAAACACAAGGCAGGCACTATTTCACACCGGTTTTCTGCGAGGCCGTGGTATCACTCTGGTCGAGCCGGCCCATACATGCCGAAGCGTGGCTCTCCCACGGTCAAAAATATATATCTTTTGTGCATCTCAATATCCAATACCTTCATAATCCATTCCAATTCCAATTGCGCGACCAGTTCGGTAAACTTTTATTGTTTTCTTTAAGGCACAAGAAAGGTTTTATGGAAAGAAAAAAGTAAAAATATTTGTTTATATTTTCTATTGGACTGCGTCATAGCAATAACGTTTGACAGAATGAAATTTGTTAAGGCAGCTAGTATGATAGTTCAGAGTTTTAAGTATATATATTTTTTTAAGGAATCTGCCAAAATGTTACATGTATACTTATTAAATTACTTTCCCGGACTGACGCTGGAGTTTCAAACTTGAAATGTTGGCCGCAAATGCTTAATCATGTTTTGAAATTATACCTATAAGGAGGTGAAACACAGGATATTATAAAAGATTGTCATTTCAAAGTTACAAACTCTGAATGTGCAGTTGGCCTAGTGGTTTAAGCGTTCGCCACGCCAATTTATACTGCATCATGTGTTATGGGTTCAAATATCATATTGGACAATATTTTATATGATCCGCAAATCGTTATTCAGAATGCATGTTCTTTGTGTCCATTTCATATTTATTTGTAAAGTCCCACACAGGATGTATATTCTTAAGGAGGGAGTTATCTTTTAAAGAAAAAGAAATATAACACGAAATAAAAAATAATCACGTAAGTGTAGGTCGCAGTAGCTAGGAATATAATCTTATAGTTGAGCTTTTAAAGTATAATGTTACATAAACGACCAAACTTTGTTCAACATTTTTTTGGTATAAGATATTGTTACGATTTATCTTCTGTTGGCCGGTTGTTTTTGATATTGTTCGTGTATAAAACATAGTCGTTTTCTTGTTGGGATTTTGGATGTTAGTTTTTATATAAATACTTTAGAGGCAAGTTAAAAATAATATACTTTGGAAGTATGTAAGGGTCTCAACATCTGGTACAAATAGCCACCGCTTGAAATATTATAACTACTTGCTGTTCTTATAAACGTGTAAGTTTATAACTCAATCATACAAAACTGACCATCTACTTACCATCCAAATTGGCATTCTACAAAAAACTAACAAATGTATGAGAATGACCGCATCTCTACGCTAAATCCACCTGACTTGAGACAAAACAAAATATGGGCCAAATACAAGAGAATAGATGTGTTAGCGATTATAGTGATAATCAAAGCGATAAACTTCAACTTATATTTATAGTTATTTGTTATACAGGAGTGCAAAGTTGCTTTTTAACCGCGTGCTCAATTTTGATGTTCGAGCAAGCCAAGGATTCAAATATTAATATAGAATCCTGAGCGTTATCATCGCAAGGAAATCAAAAGAGCACGAGGTGAAAAACCTTTGCACTCGAGTGCAACATGTAACTTTTCATCCCACCTCAGCGAAGAAATGACTAAATGCAAGGAAAAAAAGCATTAATAATCACAAGATTTTAACATAAGGTTTTAACAATATGACGTGAAAAAGACGCGGGCAAAGCAAATAAAAAAAATACACCAAGAAGGTTCCGTGTCTAAGATTTTAACAAATTAAAACGTAGTTTCTCCAGCCTCAATTTGACACCATGGAGGTAGAAATAAATAGGTTTAATGATGTTTTGAATTCTTAAACTTAGTGCACACGATGTTCTTAATTCAATTTACTTTATCCTCTTGTGAATAAAAACCGTTTTTGTGCTCCAATATCAAAAATACTCTTTCCGCGATGGGGGGATGAAAAACCTTCACTGCTCGCATATATCCATTTCAGTTGCTAATAACAATGTCAGCCATTTCGATTTCTTTAAAAGCTTTGTTCATATTCTAATACTACTAATATAGAAACTAGTGTTCCAGACAAATTATCAACAATCTTCAATTTCACTAACCTAGCGATATATAGGCACACATATACAACATACACACCAATGCAATACCACAGGCATCAAATAAATACCGTTATCGGTTATCAGCGATAACGATTTTCATAACAGTGCACTTAGTTAATGAAAGTGCCTCTGATACTGTATCTGCGCACACCACAGTTGACAAAACGTTCATATATTCGTGTGTGCTTAAAACGATATATCACACATGTTCAAGACTTTATACTTTTTTCTTTTTATATAACTCCCGCATTAGGAGTATATATTCTGTATCGCGGGGAACTTTACAAACATATATGAAACGGACAAAAAAACACCCAGACGCGATACACAAATTGATGTTGTGAATCAAATTTGTGTATCACGCAAAGTATTGTCCCACGTAGGATAGTAGCGGTATTGGCGAACGTTTAAACCAGTTTTTTTTTTACTTGTGGAAACCCCCTCGGGCCTTCACTCCACCGGGGTTTGCGGCGGGGCGGTGTGTCGGAATCGAACCGACTAAAACCACACGGTGTGCCACTCTGCGCCTGAGACGGGAGAGATCCGGGAAAAAACGCTTAAACCACTTTTTTTCTTTTTTTTTTTGACGTGGTGGAATGCCTTTACGCACTTCGCTCCCCCCCTGCGGGTACAGGGGGGTTCGCTTCGTGTGGGACTCCTGACTGACACCAGCCAGACTACCCACTAAACCACCACGGTGTGCCACTCTGCGCCTGAGACGGGAGGGGTCCGGGAACCGCTTTCTTACGCCATCCGGACCCCTCCCAGCGCCTGCCCGCACTGAAGCGGGCACCATCTTCGGATTCTAAACTCTTAAGGTGGGCGACGTACGGCACACGCGTAACGTCGCCCCCCCTCGCGGGTGGCCTCTAAGTGGATGGGGGGGAAAACCCGTCCCGCCCATCCGCGGCCACACTCAGGGCGGCATGAGGCGCTGGTAGGCGCGCCTCCGCCGCCCGGTTCGCCGGCGGCGCATCGGGTCCGAGTGGAGATCGTCCTCCCGGGCCTTCTCCGCCGCCTCCTTCTGCGAGATGACTTCCTCGCAGAAGGTCGCGACCGCGGTAAAACTGCTCTCGCCGCCGGCCATGGA
>PKRV01000102.1:47292-61045 GCA_003709505.1 Hyphantria cunea | reverse complement strand
GCTGGGCTCGGGTCTCCTCTCAGGAGAGGGTTAAGGCCATACGTCCCCACGCTAGCCAAGTGCGGGTTGGGGACTGGCGAGAATACGTTGTGGCTACGTAAATCTTGCCGTTGGATGTTTTTAAGCCGCCCGAAGGCCTCCAACTAAGCTTCACGACTGTTATCGTATGATAACAACCGGGACCCACTGCTTAACGTGACCTCCGAATCACGGAGACGCTCATGGTAACATGCCACCAGCGGTCACCCATCCAGGTACTGACTGCGACATCGTTGCTTACCCTCGATGATTGTTTCTAATTACCGAGTGCAACTGGGCTATGAGTGCCTCAAAAAAACAAATACATTTAAAAATATAAAAAATAGTAGACCACCGACATCCACCAAGAAGAAAGACCACCAAGAAACCGATAGTTAGGGCTCCAAAGATAGGAACCTTCACAATTTGAGCCGTGTCAAGAAGGACTGCTTTCTGCATTAGACCTTTGACCCAACCGTCTAACGTGAGCCTCTTGAGGTGTTAGTCGAGGCTTTTGGCAATCAATCCGTGAGCAGATATGACTATCGGAATAATGATCACCGAATCTACACTCCACATATCGACAATCTCGTGAGATGAATCCAAATATTTCATTTTTTATTTTTATTATCATTATCTTCATGAACGTCCTTCAACAATTTTCTGCTAGAAATAGGCCAAAAGCCGACAACGCACTTCTGACGCCCTTGGTGTTACGGGTGTCCATGGGCAACGGTAATCGCTTACCATCAGCCAATACATATGTTCATTTGCTCCCTATTCCATAAAAAAATCTTAATATATACCAATATTTTGAAAACCGGTGTGAAACAGCGCTTACGCTGTGTTTCATCGAGTGAGTGAGGATACCGGAGGCCCATACCCCAATCCAACGCCCCCTATCCCCCTCACCATCCCCTTTCCCCCCAGGCCGCCATAGTGTGGGTCACCATGGTGCATTGTTCTTTTTTGCATTGAGGATGGTGACCACCACTCTTGGATTCTGCTCATGCTTTCCATCAGGCAAGGCAGAGTCATTTTGGCAGTTAAATATAAAAAAAAAAAAAGAAAATATAATACAGCTCTACTTATCTAATACCTAAATTCACTTTGAAAATATTTTCGCATACTCCTGTGAAGAGGCAGTTATATTTTCTAGCTATAATGTTACCTCAACGCATTTTATTTTTATGGCCCCGTGAAGTATTGAGCATGATATTTAAAGGTGTTTTAAAAGGTTTATGTAACAACATTAACGTGAAGCTTTTGTTACACGTAGGGAGAGGTAGTTGGGAACAAAATGAGTTCCGAAATTTCCCTTTGCTAAATATATTGAAATTGGCTGAGGTGTTTCGTTCTGAACATTCAATGAAAAAACTTTGATATTAGTTACGTAATGTGTGTTTCCTTTTCGTTTATTGGCTTAGACGTATTAGATAGAATGCTTTCTAAGATTTAACATATTACAATGAGTTTTTTGAATACTGCATTAATATATATTTATAATATTTCTGGCAACTGACACATAACACCATCTAGTCCCAAACTACGCAGATCTTGAGCTATGTATGAGTACTAAACTACTAATATAAATACAAATAAACTTATTTTTTTATGATATAAGGGGCAAACGAGCAGACGTATCGAAGAAGGAGTACGCTCTTTTCTTAAATACATACATAAAATATAGAAAACACTCAAACTCCGAAAGAAATATTTGCAGCGCATACAAATGTTTTGTCCGCCTGGGATTCAAACTTGAGATCCTAAGCACAGCAGTCCCATACGCTATTACTGCGCCACCGAGGTAGTCATGTATCGTATTCATAATAAATTTGGATTACATTATAAAATTTAGTTTTTCAGTATTGCAGACCTTCTGAAGATTTTCCCCACACGTTTCAAAACTTTGGAATGCGAAAATACAAATACGAAAATTCATTTATTTATTCTTCTATGTTTCGTGACCATGGTTTATAAATATATGCTATTTTATCACGACGTTCTGAACAAAATTACATTTAATTATATATTTAAATTAAAATAGTAGGCAATAATAATTAGAAAAAACCATAGCAATATTTACATACAAGCGTTAAAAACTCCTCCGCATCCTCACCACTACTCACACCACTACACTACTGGTAACATTCCCAATATATCATCAATCATCATCAACAACCCAATATCCCACTGCTGGGCTCGGGTCTCCTCTCAGGAGAGGGTTAAGGCCATACGTCTTCACGTTGGCCAAGTGTGGGTAGGGGACTGGCAAGATACGTTGTGGCTACGTATCTTACCATTGGATGTTTTTAAGCCGCCTGAAGGCCTCCAACTAAGCTTCACGACTGTTATCGTATGATAACAACCGAGACCGACTGCTTAACGTTACCTCCGAATCACGGAGACGCTCATGGTAACATGCCACCAGCGGTCACCCATCCAGGTACTGACTGCGACATCGTTGCTTACCCTCGATGATTGTTTCTAATTACCGAGTGCAACTGGGCTATGAGTGCCTCAAAAAAACAAATACATTTAAAAATATAAAAAATAGTAGACCACCGACATCCACCAAGAAGAAAGACCACCAAGAAACCGATAGTTAGGGCTCCAAAGATAGGAACCTTCACAATTTGAGCCGTGTCAAGAAGGACTGCTTTCTGCATTAGACCTTTGACCCAACCGTCTAACGTGAGCCTCTTGAGGTGTTAGTCGAGGCTTTTGGCAATCAATCCGTGAGCAGATATGACTATCGGAATAATGATCACCGAACCGAATATGCCATCAGCGGTAACCCATCCAGGTACTGACCGCGCCGTCGTTGCTTGCCCTCGGTGATTATTTCTAATCGCCGAGTGCAACTGGGCTGTGAGCGCCTCCCAATATATATTTTAGTTGAATAACAACAACTAATTCTCAGTGCTAGAAAAAGGCCGGCCGTCTGGTCACGAGAAGCGTCAATCAGTTGCTTATTTAATTGTTTAAACATAGCGCGAGTACTTGGACCCCATGAACCTTTCTCTATTATGTATTGAGACTGTTTGTTTTTTTCAATCTATGGGAAATTTTACAAACACATATAATACAATAAAATATATACAGTGTTTTAATTCGAAGAAGACTCAAGAATTACTTTTACAGGAGTGAAACCACTGATAAAAGCATGTATTGCAGTGCATCTGATTATATAATGTTTAAATCGAACTTTGTAGGTTTAAATGCATAATCAAGTAAAACCAATTCAAAACTAGAAGCTTGATGCTTCATGCAGATGTAAAAAGAACTAAAAATTATTGCTTAACGTAAAAAACGGCTAAAATGTGAATTAATAACCTCTTTGAGGTCTTTAAAGACAGACTGTTGTATGAAAATGGACTTAAAATTAGAACAGCGAGAGCTTCTGAACTTTGTCGTAACTTTAATATTGACCTCGATAAAGGCTAGTGGTACGAAAAGTTCATTAATACAGATAAGTATGACAGCAGCCAAGTTTGTAGCCCTCGGTGATTTCGTGATATGGCGGAAAATTTGTTAATGAAGGAAATTGTGCGAAGATTTAGGTCTGGAAAAGTTTATATATAGGATTTTGTGGAAAAGTACGGTCGTATTTGAAAAGGTGAGAAAATTTCGTGGTTTTTACTAAAGAAACTTTATGTAACTTCGAATCGAAATAGAAAATCAACTGATAAAAATTTAAATTTGAAAAGTAATGCGACGTGAATACATACATAGGCATAAAATCTAGTTCAATAAGTAAATTCAAGTTGCCTGGAAGAGATTGCTTTTGGCAATAAGGCCACCCTTTGTACACTCCATCTCACATTTTATGTACTCTCTTCTAACTAATAAAGAGTTTTCTATCTATCTATCTATCTAAATTCAAGAGTGAAAACTCTTAAGACGAGGTGAACATGAGCACTAAGACCGCCAATTGTTGTATTCATCTTTTTTTATTTAATGTTTTGTAGTATATACGCAATGAAGATAAATAAATAAAATAAATAAAACATTCCAAATATGTAGCATCGTTGACTGGCTTACAGTGTAAGTAACTACAAGTAAATCTAACGTAAATCAAATATAAACAGTTGCTTATATACAATTTTATTATTGGGCAATTGTTTTCAAGTAGTTCAAGCCTTTTAAACTAAATGGCGTTCTGACCAAAAATGGTATTACTATTTGTAGAGTGGCGAGCCATTTATTTACAGAATGTTATTTCAGAATAATGATATTCATTAAAACAAAACACGCAACGTGACACTTCATGTATATCTTACATGAAATATTGACCAGCCCTCGTATGATTGCGTAAAGAATTGCAGTTGACATACTGGTATTTTTTTTTTACTTTTTCATGATAAAAATGAATTAAATAACATTTGCCTTTTCATCTTTTCTTTGATTGACCTTTTGGCCTAGTCATTAGTAGTTCTGACTGCCGAGCCTGAAGTTGTAACATCGATTCATACCGAAGATAAATTATTGTGTCATGAGCACAATCGCACAATTTGTTTAGTGTATGAGTGAAATTTTGTGTAAAATGTACATAAGTAGTACAAGCTCTACTTAGTTTCGGAACTAAATGGCGCTGTTTGAATGTGGTAGAATTTTATTATTATCCAAACAAATAAACTAAATTCGAGTGTTTGTTCGTGTGATTTCAAATAAATAATAATAAATAAATAAATAATGTTTTCGGACATTTTAACACACAACGCCATCTAGTCCCAAACTAAGCAGAGCTTGTACTATGGGTAATAGACAACTAATATTAATACATATATACTTTTTTTTGTAAATACTTACATTTTATACATAGAAAACACCCAAACTCCAAAACAAATATTTGCAGATCATACAAACATTTGGTCCGACTCAGGAATCGAACTCGAGACCTCGAGCACAGCAGTCGTATACGCTACCACTGCGCCACCGAGGCAGTCTAAACACCTTTTCAATAAATTCATATAAAAATCATATCTATCACGTACATCAAAAAATATATATTTAAAACTCTTGAATGTCTGTGTGTGTCTGTTGGTTTTGGTTTAGTTGGCTGGACCAAATATTGACAGGACTTTCACTGGTAGATAGCTGATGTTACAAGGAATAACTTAGGTTGGTTGCTTTTAATTTAGACTAGCTGCACCTTGCATTGTTACCCGTGGCTATATACAACAACCATGGGTAGCACTGTGGGGCACAATTAATTTAGAAATATATAAGCACGTTAAGTTATAAGTATATAAGTATATTCAGATAGTATAGTTTGAGTAGTTTAAGATGTCTTTGGACACATATTATTAGCAAATTTTTTCGGACATCTAACACACAACGCTATCTAGTTTCAAGCTAACCAGAGCTTGTGCAATGGGCACTAGATAACTAATATAAATACATTACATATTTTTTTTGTAAATACACACATATTATATACATAAAACACAGAAACTCCGAAACAAATGTATGCAGATCATATAAACATTTGGCCCGATCAGGGAATCAAACCCGAGACCTCAAACACATAGTCGCATACGCTACCACTGCGCCACCGAAGTAGAAAAATCAAAAACACCAGAAGCGTTAAAAGAGCGTTGCCGGCCTTTGTCGATGGGGAGGGGGACGAGAGGAGGGGTTGGGGTTTGGGCCACCGGTATCCTCACTCGCTCAGTGTAACACAGGGTAAGTGCCGTTTCACACTGATTTTCTGTGAGGCCGTAGTTTCACTCCGGTCGAGCCTCTTCACTCCGTAGCGAAGGGTTATTATAAAGCATATCTATCTGCTTATCTAAATGATTTCCTGGCTTTAATGCATCGGTGCTAAATTATTTATCTAAAACTCATTAATTTGACGGTTCCTCTTTAGTTACGTCAAAAAAGTATATGTGAATGTAGACATACATCACAAGGTAGTAGAGCCACGGTGATATCGACACGGTAGGTCCGGCTCGACCGGGACAGTATTACCCTCACAATACCCACAAAACCCACAAAAGACCAATAAAATAAGATTCGTTCTGTTGTGTTTCATTTGTGAGTACCATATAGAAGAGTATATATATAAGAGTGATAATGCTTAATGAGCTTTGTTGTATCCAAAAAATACTAAACCAGCTAAATAAAAAAGAATTTATTTATGTTTTTTATAAAAGACAACTCCCGCATTAGGAATATACATTCCTGTGTCGCGAGGGACTTTACGAACATACATGAAACGAACACAAAGTACACCCAGACTTAGAACGACAATTTATGGATCACACAAAGTGTCGTCCCATGTAGGATTTGAACCCACAACACTAGGCGCAGCAGGAAGCGGTGTGGTGACCACTTAAACCACTAGGCCAACCGTGCAGTCAATCGTGCAATCAAGAAATCATCGGAAAATAATACAAATCCGAAATCTCTGAAAGATTTCGTTGCGACTTTGTTTTGTGGTGCCAACCTGTGCCTACAAGTAAATGACAAGATGTTTAGTTTTAAGAACTAAATATTTAGATACGCGGTAACGTGTCAAGCCAAGTTCAAGCTAATAGAAGTGAAAAGCAGCACCGTGTATAATATTACAAAAATTATTTAGAGCCACTTTTGACACCCTCATAACTCAAAAACTGTTTAACACAGACGTGTAAAATTTTATTCATATATTTAGACATGCAAGATACATTTTGGCAGCTTATATATAAAAAAGAGAAAAAAAAACATATGTCCTTTAAGTTTCATAAACACACGCTATTGAAATATTAACGGCCAAAAATGCACATTATCAAATATATAATTATGTATTATGTACATATAGAATACACCACTTCCTACTGCGCCAAGTGTTGTGGGTTCAAACCCTACATGGGACAACACTTTGCGTGATCCATAAATTGTTGTTCTAAGTATGGGTGTACTTTGGGTCCGTTTTATGTATGTTTCTAAAGATCCCCGTGACACAGGAATGTATATTCCTATTGGAGCAGTGCCTTTTAAAAAAATAAAAATAAATAAGAATAAATAAGACACTGATATTTTTTTTAACATTTTAATATATTTGTTCTTGATATATTCATCAATTGAATGATTCTATTAGGAGTAATTACTTACTAGAGGATTAATGAGGCAGTAGTATCTCAATAGGCCGCCATAGTACGCGTCGATATGTAACATTGTCTGCATTCACAATGAGTATGGTCTACTCGTTAAAAGATAAGATTGGTTTTTACTGATTGCATAAGGTAAAGCGCAATTTCGATTTGACCTTTCCCTCTGAGGGCAGCTATGGCCCTGTTCCTCTTGAGTTGTATTAATTAATTATCTGTTTCTTTAACTTACGTATATCAGTTACTAGTATCCATTATAAAAGCTTTGGGATTAGATGGCGTTTGTGTATTAGAAGTCCTAAATATATAAAATATAGATTAAAAATGGTAGAGTAGTTTTTTTAGAAGACCTAAGCGTTAGGAATACATAATTGGTTTACAAACATGCATAAAACGGACACAAAGAATACCCAGACTGAGAACAACACTCAATGTAGTAGAAAATTGTGAGGAAACGCTATCCGTGCAATCAAACGTTAAGCTTTAAAAACATATATATAAAAATATATTATATATTCATGCGAATAAATAAATTTGGGTTGTTTGATTCGTTTGTTTCACTTGAATTCTACTCATTCTTACCATCAGGTAGGAGAGGAACTTTGACAAGCTCATAAATAAATACCATATTAATAACATACGATTTGAAACATATCTACTTAGCCGTGGATCTACGCCGTAGCAATATAGCTAATAAGAGTTGAAATAAATGAAATATTTATGAGTTGAACGTTTAATCTAACGGCAGACGAGATTTTTTCAGTGAAATAAAGCTATTTCATACCTGACATACGCTCACACCTAAATCGCTGGAGGGGTGAGCTTATATAAGGTGCATATTCAGTATGCAAGTGTAAAAAACTTAACGAACGAACAGCTACGACGTAGCAATGTGTCACGCATCTTTAATGTAACAGCATTAATTACATGCGTACTCATTAAGTGCTAGCTTACCTTTTGTAATGGTAAGACAGGGATATATCAAATGGCGTGTTTTGTCCGTAAATATAAGTACATACCAAATTTCTGGGTAAGAGTTCATAAAAGGTTCAAAATGGATCAAGACTTATTATTTAAAGAAAATAGTCGCTCTCTGATTACTGATTCGACTTTTTTTTTAATATAGGCGCATGACAGAATGATTTATTTTGGCAGCTAAAGATAGTAATAAGAATAAAAAACGTAAAATAATATAATTATTACAATTATGCAAGGCCAAAAATAGACCCAATTCAGCATTGTGTTAGACAAAATTTCTGACGCTGGTTTTCCCACCTGTGTTGAAAATTTGCAGCATAAACGGCTGTATATATATGTATTTGATTGCGTTGGCTTAAAACAGTGACCTGGGCATTTGATAAGAAATTCAGCTTGATACCTCCACATGTTCCTGAAAAAAACGGTCTTGACAGCCAGACATACGGACATGAAAATGATTCTATAAGGGTTCCGTTCCTTTTAAAGTTTGAACTCTAAAAGCAAAAACATTAAGATTATCATACAAAAATATATTTTGAATACCAGAAAGGTGATCTCAATAACACAAACAAGCCTCAAGGCTTACAAAAACAGCCCGTCGTTAAAAATTCGATTTCTGAAATGGCTGGCAACAAATTTAAGATGACCGTAATAAAAATCTAATTTATATTTCGTATTTCTTGTTTCAAGGTTGTCTGAAAATACAGTTGATTTGGTTTTCTCATATTTGTTTAGGACTTAGAGAAAGGTAATCCCTGACAACCTGACGTATATCGGTACAACTACGGCTAGTAAGTAGCCCCTTCTTATGAGGGACCAAAATTCAATTCCTGAAATGGCTGGCAACAAATTCAAGATGACTGAAATAAAAAAAAAATATATATTTTTAATTCCTTGTTTCAAGGTTGTCTGAAAATATGATTGATCATATTTTTTTCACTTAGAGAAAGGTAATTGCTGAATCCCTGACGTATATTACGTAGCCCAATTACAGCTTTTTTGTAAGGCATTTTTGTGTGGGAAATTTACTTACTCCAGAGGCTAACTGCAAGGAGACGGATAACGTGAAACAAACCCTAAAGAAAACCATCTGCTTAGAGTGGACCTAGACTTAGGCTAAAAGTAAAGTAAAGTATCCTTGCTGAGGATAGTGGACTGTTGAAAGCCATTATTGACGTGATGATGGAAACAAGAATAAAAGAATATGATGCGCACATGTATCTACTTGCAGTGTAACCTGGATTTTTTTATTCAAATTAAAACTCATTTAATCAATAAAGATATTAAGTGACAAAAAGTGACTTTTATGAACGTTAAATTGAAGCTATAGATTAAAATCATAGATCGACACAGGTGTACTGTATTGTCAAGGTGAATTAGGTGAAAACACCTAAATCCACTGTCTGCCTGTGTCGATCCATAATCTCCAGTTTCCAAAATGCGTAGAACCTTATGAGAAGAACACTGGCAAAGAAACTCATGGCAACTTCTTTTAAAAGTCAGATAATATTGTTTTTTACCGATTGCATAAGGTTAAGAGAACCTTTCCTTTCCCTCTGAGGGTAGCAAGGGCCCTGTTTCTCTTGAGTTGTATTAATTCACTATCTATTTCTTTAACTTATGTATATCAATTGACTAGTGTTCATTATAAAAGCTCAGCTTCATTTGGGATTAAATGGCGTAGTGTGTTAGAAGTCCTAAATATATAAAATGTAAATATAAAAATGGTAGAGTAGTTTTTTCAGAAGACCAAAGCGTTAGGAATACATAATTGGTTTACAGGCGGCTTTACAAAAATACATAAAATGGACACAAAGTATACCCAGACTCAGAACAACACTCAATAAAGTAGGAAATTGCGAGGCAACGCTATCCGTGCAGTCAAACGTTAAGCTTTAAAAACATATATATATGATTGAGGTGTTTATTTGTAAGTTCAAATTGAAAGCGTTTCATATAAAAGAAGAACCAGGAGACGGACATAGAACTTTGCTCCGCAGCGTTAACCGCGCTGTGGAGCAAAAGCCGTTGAACACAATACCGCGGGGCTCAGCTAGTAATGTATAAAAAATCCAGTTTAAATTTTTTGTCTGTCTGTCTATACCGGCTAATCTCTGAAACAGCTGGTACAAAAAACACCGCTGGCAGCACCGTGGAGCTCAGCTAGCTATGAATATTTATTTAATGAATTAATAAAGATAATGTGTAAATTTAATTTACCGTGCGAGAGCTATACTCCAGCACGAATGGTCTCCTCCCCATCCCCCAAAAGTCAGCAACGCTCTTGTGACGCCTCTGGTGTTTCAGGTGGTCATGGGCGGCGGTAATCTACATTCAAGCGATGCGTCTGCTCGTTTGTCCACTATTCCATAAAAATAAGTAATTATAATCTGTAACCTTTTCCTAGGTCTTGAACTTTGAATAAAATTATGCGGTACAGTAAATTTTACATTTTCTGCTCCAATTTTCAACACGTAATCGCTATCCCGGGTCACGACAGATAATAAATATTCCGAAGAAAATTGTTTTTTTTAGATAACATATTTTTTGTTTTATATATTTCTCAATTTTAGCGTTTGCCCGCAGCTCTGCCCGCATGTAAGTCGGTTATCGCGGTAAATAGTAGCGTATGTCCTTCTTCAAGAATCAAAGGATTTCTATTGTAAATTTAATCTAAATTGGTTCAGCGACTTAGCCGTGAAAGCGTAATAAATCAAAAACACCCAAATTGATTACTTTTATGTCCTACTGCTGGGCTTGGGTCTCCTCTCAGGAGAGGGTTAAGGCCATGCGTCTCCACGCTGGCCAAGTGCGGATGGGGACTAGCAAGACTACGTTGTGGCTACGTAATCTTGCCGTTAGATGTTTTTAAGCCGCCCAAAGGCCTCTAACTAAGCTTCACGACTGTCCGTATGATAAAAACCGGGACCGACTGCTAATCGCGACCTCCGAATCACGGAGACGCTCATGGAAACAAGCCACCAGCGTTCACCCATCCAAGTATTGACCGCGCCGTCGTTGCTTACCCCGGTGATTGTTTCTAATCACCAAGCGCAACTGGGCTATGAGCGCTTCACGTAACAAATTGAGATGTAAATATTTGCTGCAAACGCAAAACTAGATTATCTTCTGTGACAATAGTTGTGCCGGTTATAAACTCTAGTTTCGTGTTGCAGAGTAAACAAACAAGGGTCAAACCAACTAGGTCAAACCAGGTCATTGAACCGTAGCCTGTACACGGTAATTGTTACTTTGACAGACAGCTACCCAATAGGGTAGATGACACTTTGATCAAATTAGGTACTTTTTTCATCTGTCAAAACGTTAACTTTGTATGGAAAATGTACTGAATATAAACCTGTGACGTCACTGTTTTATACTACTCAATTGAGCAATATGTTTCGATGTTTATTTGATTAAAATTTGCGAATGACAAAAAAGTGTCATTAATATATTTTACGCGATGTTTTTAATATTCGTTTTAATTAAGAAGACATCGGTATTTATTTACGATACAGTCATTTAAGCTATTCATTTAAACACTGGCAATATTTTTGTTTTTATTACTTACAAAATGCAGTTAATGGGTCTCTGACATATTAAAAACTATGCTTCTTTGCAAACGGGCCAAGCAGCGAAGTTAATACTCTACAAATGAACACGTTGGTAGAAAACTAACAAATAAATGGGATTGACTTCTCTCAACGCTAATTTACATGGTCAAAACAAAATATTTGTATAATAATACAAGATTAAAGAGGCATTAACGATTGTAGAAAGATAATTGATGCGAAACACTTGCATCTTGGCTTGGCGGATTAACAATTTTTCGTTGCTTTTTACCAAGTGACTGGAGTTACAGAATACTTTATAAATAAAATTTAAAATTGGGAGAGCCCCGCTTCGGTATGCATGGGCTGCTCGACCGGAGTGATACCAATGCTTTCACAGAAAACCGGTGTGAAACAGCGCCTACGCTAAGTTTCACCTATGCCCGTGGGGGTTTCCACACAAACTCTTCCCAATATCGATTGCCCTAGATGTTCATGACAACCGGGTCCGACGTCTTAACATGCTTTCCGAAACACCGTCATCTTCCGTACTCCGGGCTGCCATTGAGAATTTCTCATAAGAAAAACCCAACTGACCTGGAAATCGAACCCGAAACCGAAAGAGAAACAAAACCATGAACATATTACTAACATGTTACATAAGAAGACCTTTGGCAAAGCAAACTATCGCTCGAAGGTTCCATTATCTGTAAGCGAGGGCAAACTTTCTTCTCACGTTCTAAATGTACGTGTCGCGACCCCTGATGTTAGAGGTTTACAACCTTTCAAATTTTATGTAAGTTATAGTTTTAACGATAAATAGAAAAGACTAACACAGCTGTGTATAGGCCCTCTAACGAAAGAGGCGCTCATAGCCCAGTTGCACTCGGTGATTAGAAACAATCATCGGGGGTAAGCAACGATTGCGCGGTCAGTACCTGGATGGGTGACCGCTGGTGGCAATTTACCATGTGCGTCTCCGTGATTCGGAGATCACGTTAAGCAATCGGTCCCGGTTGTTATCATACGATAACAGTCGTGAAGCTCAGTTGGAGGCATTCGGGCGGTTTAAAAACATCCCCAACCCGCATTTGGCCAGCGTGGCCATGGGCTTAACCCTCTTCTTAGAGGAGATTCGAGCTCTGAAGTAGAACATTATGGTTTGTTGATGATGATTGATGAACGAAATAAACCGTTGGATGCTCGCAGTACAGGATCGGTTGTTGAGAGAACTAAGGGGGAGGCCTATGTCCACTTGTCGTTCAGTTGAGATGATTTTTTTTATATGATGTAATCGCTTACCGTCATGCGATACGTCTGCTCATTTGTCCCCTATTCAACAGAAAAAAGGTGTTGTAGGTTCAAATTATACAAGGGACAACACTTTGTATGATTCACAAATTGTTATTCTGAGTCTGGGTGGGTGTACTTTGTGCCCATTTCAATTATGTTTGTAAAGTTCCCCGTGACACAGGACGTTTATTTCCAACGCGGGAGTTGTCTTTTAAAAAACTGACTAACTCACAATTAACGAGATACAGTCAACAAGCTAAAACCAAACAGAGAGAGATCTGAGGCACATATTTAGGGATCGTAAGGAAGATTACTAAAAAGCGAACACCTCATCTCTGACAATTTAGTTGTAATTGTCTATAATCAGCAGCATCCCATCAGCTGATCACTGCTCGCCTGCCCCTCGTAAGAGAAACAAGTTTAAACGTAAAAGCATCAAGTAACAACACTTCCCACGTACAAATCTTTGATATTCTTTTTCCAAGAACAGTCTCCTCGATAGATGACATCGCTAGCTCATATAATATTAATTTCTAATTCCACTCAAAGCCAGTAAGTGTGTCAGATATACATGAACCTGATACCGTTCTTAATTAAATATTGATGAGCGCCTTATCACCGATAGTAAGATTCAAATGAAATGTTTTTGAGATATCTATCTATAAACTCGCTCTGAATTATACAGATACTAGCTGAACCCGCGATTTTATATTGGCTTTGGGTAGCATTTACACAACCTTTTCTCGCATTAACAAGTAATGAATTATTAAAAAGATGAAACCCTGCGTCTATATAAAACATATTTATATATATATATAT
>PKRV01000102.1:7570-46998 GCA_003709505.1 Hyphantria cunea | reverse complement strand
ATAAAATATATATATTCATAATCACCGTTGACAATCTTTCTTTTGATAGTGCACAGATATATTTAGAAATCATTGTTTTCGAGATTACTTTTTGGCTGCAAAAAAACCTTATATTACTTTTTTTTTTCAATTTTGATATACCCAATATCACTCTCACGACTAAAACGAACCTATTGATACCACCCACATAAACTAGCCAAAACAGCGTGATAACATCCAACGGGAAGATTACGTAGCCACAACATTGTCTGATCAGTCCCCAACCCGCACTTAGCCATCGCGTGGACGTATGGCTTTAACCCTCTCCTGAGAGGAGACCCGAGCCACTGCTGAGTGGGACATTATGGGTTATTGATAGTGAATTGTACAGCCCCCTAGTTCTAAACTAAGTAAGTACTAAGAACATTAAAATCTAGCTTTTTAAAGGCAAGTTGGTTTTTGTCTTTTAATTAAAGAAAGAGAAACATTGTTCAACAAAATAAAATTAAAAATACCGACTACGTACACCCTTTGATAATATTTATATAGCCTATACCTCCCGGGCTAAAATTACAAATCTATTGACACCCCATTCATTAAAACGGGTTCAGTAGTTTAGGCGCCACGTTGGCACATTCATACCTAGAAAATTTGGATATTTAAACTGCCGTAGTAGTAGCATAAGCGACTGCTCGGCTCTCGGGTTCGATTCCCAGGCGGATCGAATGTTTGTATGACCTGCAAATATTTGTTTCAGAGTTTAGGTAGATAGATAGATAGAAAACTCTTTATTTACACACCATTTTTAACTCTGCTTAAGTTGGGACTAGATGGCGTTGTATGTTGGATGACCAATATATCATTTTTATTATAGAATGACAAAGCTTAGCTTCACCGTAATCAGCTGAAAAGGATTTAGCAAATATTAACATGCATCGTTGACTGATTTTCATTCTATGTATTTATCAAACCTGTTCATACGTAGGCACATTTATCAGTTAGGTTTTATCTGAATTAAGCTTTATAAACCTTTATTTAATACATTTAATCTTTATCACGAACACCGCTGTGCTGAAATGAAGCCAGTTTTCCTTATAATAATATTTTTGTACCATCATCGGCCTTTTACATTGTTTTGCATAGGCATCTTCTTCAACAGGAGGCTTAGTGCTACTCTTTCACGCTGTTGTTGCTATATCTATGGGTTGGTTTTAGAGCTTTCCTCTGCTTTGCAGTGATGTTTCCCGTTTCCATTTCTCTATACTACTACTGTCTTTTTATATTTTTTATATCTAAGCTGCCAAAATGACTCTGCCCTGCCTGATGGAAAGCATGAGCAGAATCCAAGAGAAAAAATAAAAAATAAATCAAATAAACAAATCCATATATTTATTTATTTAAAACTTTATGCACTTTTTTACAATGGCGGACTTAATGCTCAAGGCATTTTCTTCCAGTCAACCTTAGGATGGTGTAGAAATCTTGTAAGGTAGGTGGTGCACAGAGGTTTCCGTATGAAACTAACTGCAAACAGTACACAAAAGAATGAAAGAAATACTTAAACATTTATAAACACATATACCTATGTCTTAAATATAAACACAAATTAATACATATATGAATATACATACACACAACTATATTAGCACACTAATAAAACTTGTATATATACCAATTATCGATTAGTAGTTTCTGCCATTTCCTTAAGAACAAGTTTTACAGCAGTGTTTTCCGCCCATGCCTTAGAGAGCACGTTAAACCATCGTTCCCGGTTGTCAGGAACATCTATCAATAGGCAATAGTTATTAGGAAGTCAGTGCCCTCAAATATACTGACAACTGAATTAAATTTTACAATGCAGTTCACCTTCTGGGTTGCGGAGATCCGATGCCAGTCCAGACACTGATATTCAAGTAAAACCAGTTGAACTAGTAGCCAATTCTGAATAATCTTGGGAATAGTAAAGACTAGGAAGATGATAATGACTTCCGTCTTTTCCCAGTCTAGTCCAAAACAAAGTGTACATTGTTTTTAATATATACTTATGTAACAAATTGAACATAATTTTCACCCATTTTAAAACATCAGACAGAATTGAAATTCTGGACATTTATCAATTTCTTCTAGCAATACAATCCATACTAATATTGTTAATTCGAAAGCAACTCTATCAGTCTGATACGCTTTGACATCTAAACCTCTGCACTGATTTGAATCAAATTTGGCATAGTGATACTTTGATTCTAAAGAAAGGGGATAGTTTACTGCTTACCATAACAACCGATACACACCACAAGCAAAAGCTAAGCAAAATTTGATAAGTATTCCGATAATCCTAATTAAAATGAACAGCTTTTTAAATATCTAACAAGCGAAAATTAAAAAATTACCAACCCATTATGCAAACTCTTAATCGAGCAATCATACGCCAAAAATGCCTTACATCATTTTGGAAAAGAGCTGGTACTCTTACACTGCTGGACCGATATTTACCAAACATAGCTCGGAACTACCGCAAGAAAACTGGCTTTGAAAAGTCCTCAACTTAATCTGTCCATCCATTTGAGAGCCACCATTCCACAGACACTCACAGAGAGACGTTTAACCTTGTTAAACTTACAACACCCCTCTTTTTACTTCGGAGGTTAAAAATACAGTACTGTAGTGTCGTGTGCCACGTACTAAGCCGTGGCCTGAAACATCTGTGACTTATTTTATATTATGTTAGTCTCAGTAAAAAAAACGAACCAGGTGGCGTAAATTGAATAGGCCTATGTCCAACAGTGGATTTCGATAGGCTGATGATGATGATAATGAAAAAAACGATCATTAACGATTGAAAAAACTAATTAAAGCTTAAAAAAAATACGTCCGTGCGAGTTCCAGCTTCGCGCGGGTGAGTAGTGTCATATATACCCAATACATTCTGAATATGGACATAGGGAACATATAACAATATAAAGCAGACTTTACCAAACCTTCTGAATAGTCCGTTGTAGCAAACCAAAACCTCTTTTCTGAGGAGAGGTCTGTCTCAAGTCGTGGATTATTAAATGCTGTTGATGATGATATGATGATGAACCAATAAACAATATTTTTATGTAAGTAAGTAACTAGGGATAAGTTCTAACAAAGCTGTAATACATTGTAAAAATGTTGAAATAACTACGCCAGAATCCTGAAAGGAATAATGAAGGGAGCCTGAATTGTTTTTTTTTTCTATATAATATGCAATTAATTTATATACCATCCATAAAAGGTATATAACTAGACACAAAATTGTCGTTAACTTACTTGCGCAGAATTACTTCATTATTGTGTATTTTAAATTTACTCAAATCAGATATTCTTGTCTAACAAACTTCTCAACGCCTTTGAAATATATATCTTCTAAGAACGTATAACTTGGTGTGTTTTTTATTTCACTACGCCTTATTTTAAATCAATTAAAAACTTTATAATCAAACTTTTTTAAATTTTAAATGTCTCATAACCGAAATCTTTGCCTACAGTTTTTTTTTAACTTACCTGATTAATTTCCGCGTATTAAAAGTCATCCATGGCCAGAAAAAGTACACAATTCACAAATGGAACACTATTTCACAAACACACTACTTCACTTCACTACACTGAACTTAGCGTATTCGAATTTCGCGGCAAAACAAGATGGCCGCGCTCGACCGACCGTTCCGCGCAACGCCTTTCGCCTTACTAAAGGATCTATAGAAAGGTACAACGTAAAGTTCTTATACAATGTATGATTTGGTTAAAGCATTTGAACTTTTTTGTATAGATTTGGAAAATTAATCAAAGCTAAGTAGTAAATGAGGCGTACAGTATTTTTAAGAGTGCATTAATCGCTAATAGCTTTTGTATAAAGTATGGTTTTGTACTGAGCCATATAGCTACATTTCGCAAAGAATAATATGTATTTCTATGATTTGCAAATATTTGTTTCAGAGTTTGGATGTTTTCTTTGTATATTATTTATGGATTTACAAAAAAAAAGTATTGACGTTTTATATATCTTAAATTGTTCAGTAGTCATAGTACAAGCTTTGCTTACTTTGGGACTAGATGGTGTTGTGTGTTGGATACACACAGAATTACACAAGAAAATGAAACACACAATAGAATTACACAAGAAAATGAAATGAAATAACACAGTACGAAATCCCACAATTAGACAATCTAATTTTACAATAAACTTTATAGAATTTTGAGAAAGAATAAAATTTCAAAACGCATGTATTGCATTGCATGACATGCATTTATTTCTTAACTAACTTTGGCTCGCGGCTCCAACCATGTTTATGTAGGTAATCGTAGTAAATAGTAGCCTATTATTAAACTGATTTATGAATAATATGTTTCATTTAAATCCGTTTAGATGTTTTGCGGAAAATAATAACAAATTTCCATAAATCGTCAAACTTTCTCATTTATAATATTTATTTTACAACTTGGTGGACGGTGGACTTGAGCAGGGCGCAAACGCGGACACTTTTGTGCCTTGTGTCAAATACAAGCTGCCGATGAATATTTGTTTTCTATGGAATATGTATGAAATCATTCAGTTCCTGCGCACACAATAACATTTATGTGTCCAATTTCTCCCACTTAACACATACTCACGACGATAAAAAGTATCAGATGTCTAACTGCAAACTAAAAGTCGTCAATTGAAGACTTAAGCAACATTAAAAAAATTACTAACAATTGTACTGAGCAGCGCAAACGGAGAGCTGCATTCTGTGTCCGTCTCCTGTGTGCGACACAAGCCATCAACGATGTCCTTTATTAGACTCACGGTAAATCAGCGATGAATTGTCCCCCGAAGTAGCGACTGGTGTATTAAACCTTACATAGCGTCGAAAATCGATTGATTGTTGCTTCTAGTGATCTCGCCAGTTGCTACGATAAATGATTCCGTATGTACGATACTTTTCTCGTATGCGCTAGTAATAGTAAAAATGGGTATAAATACGAAATCTCGCGGGCTCCAATTCAGTACAGCATAGTAGTGTGCGATACATATTGGTGTGACAGAAAGGCGTTTCCTGCCACTTTGGGGGCAGCCAATAGTAATGAATTTGTCCCGTTGGCGACGTACGCCTGTTTCTTGTTCTGGGGTAATGCAGAAGCACCTAGCTCGGGTCTCCACGACATGTTGAACGAGTCGCGGGTATCACTTATAATAGTTTATGTCCTGGGCCTCAAGCATTTTTTTTTATATTTAAGCTGCCAAAATGACTCTGCCCTGCCTGATGGAAAGCATGAGCAGAATCCAAGAGGGGTGGTCACAATCCTCAATGCGAAAAAGAACAATGCAGCATGGTGACCCACACTATGGCGGCCTGGGGGGAAGGGGGATGGTGAGGGGGATAGGGGGCGTTGNAGCTGCCAAAATGACTCTGCCCTGTCTGATGGAAAGCATGAGCAGAATCCAAGAGTGGTGGTCACAATCCTCAATGCGAAAAAGAACAATGCAGCATGGTGACCCACACTATGGCGGCCTGGGGGGAAGGGGGATGGTGAGGGGGATAGGGGGCGTTGGATTGGGGTATGGGCCTCCGGCATCCTCACTCACTCGATGAAACACAGCGTAAGCGCTGTTTCACACCGGTTTTCTGTGAGGCCGTGGTATCACTCCGGTCGAGCCGGCCCATTCATGCCGAAGCGTGGCTCTCCCACGGTAAAAAGCATTACTTAAATTCAATCGCACACAAAATATTTGGGTTTTTTTTGGGTGTTTTCTATGTATAACATGTATGTAATTACAAAAAAAAAGTATATATGCATTAATATCAGTTTTAAAGTACCCATTTTTTTTTACGTCTGGGAACCCCCTCGGGCCTTCACCTCACCGTGGTTTGGGGCGGGGCGGTGTGTCGGAATTGAACCGACTAAAACCACACGGTGTGCCACTCTGGGCCTGAGACGGGAGAGATCCGGGAACCGCTTTCTTACGCCATCCGGACCCCTCCCAGCGCTTGCCCGCATTGAAGCGGGCACCGTCTCTAGATGAGTTTTCTAGTACCCATAGTACAAGTTCTGCTTACTTTGGGACTAGATGGCGTTGTGTGTTAAAATGTCCGAAAATATTTATAAATATTTATTTATTTTTAATATTCCCTTCTTATTGATTTATTTGCTATGATAGCACGTTTTTTGTGCGCCGGCGAATCTTTACACTTCCTTCTCACGCCGATACAGATGGCGCGAGGATCGCGGCCAATGAAGGCCAGCGATTTTACTAGACGTATATGTATACATATGTTCAAGCTTCCATTCCAGAAGCGGAAACTCAAAAGTCGCCAGCCCATTCCATTTTTGGTGGATATACATTATTTTGATTAGGAATGGAAAACAATACTATTAAATTATGAATACGAATTTGACGGTTACGAAACAATTGGAGTTATATCAGTGATTAATCTAACGACTTCGGCGACCATTATTCGGATTGTTGTTCGGAGTGATATTGTGAATTTATGAGTGTTATTTTAATAAAGTTTGTTTTACCGTCAGAATTAGTTCAGTTTATTTCTAAAACCCATCGAACTCTACCTCGTAACGAATATATCGAAGGAGATCTCTCGCTGCCGGCTGTCGTTTGCTTCATGGCCGACGGCAAGAGCAGTTTTACCGCGTCACGACCTTCTGCGAGGAAGTTATCTCGCAGAAGGAGGCGGCGGAGAAAGCCCAGGAGGATGATCTCCACTCGGACCCGCGCCTCATGCCGCCCTGAGTGTGGCCGTGGATGGGCGGGACGGGTTTTCCCCCCCCATCCGCTTCACAGGCCAGCCGCGAGGGTGCAACGTTACGCGTGTGCCGTACGTCGCCTAAATTGAGAGGGTTTAACATCTAGAGACAGTGCCCGCTTCAGTGCGGGCAAGCGCAGGGAGGGGTCCGGATGGCGTAAGAAAGCGGTTACCGGATCTCTCCCGACTTAGGCGCAGAGTGGCACACCATGTGGTTTTAGTCGATTCGATTCCGACACACCGCCCCGCCGTAAACCCCGGTGGGGTGAAGGCCTGAGGGGGTTTCCAACCGTAAAAAAAAAGAAAAAAATGATAATACGATTACCTTAGATGTTCATGATAACCTGGACCGATGACTCTACGTGCTCTCCGAGGCACGGGCGATAAATACAGCGATCTTCCATACTCCGCGTGCTATTAAGCATTTTTAGTAAGAAAAACCCAACAGCAGTCCGACCCGGGAATCAAACCTGTGCCCTCTTGATCTGCAGTCGCTTATGCTTACCACTTGACCAACGAGACAGTCAGACAAAATGTTTATAAGATCTGCAAATATTTATTTGGTTTTTGGGTGTTCTATGTGTAATATGTAAGTATTTACACTAAAAATACATATATATGTATTATATCAGTTCTCTAGTACCCATTACATAAGTTCTGCTTAGATATGGACTAGATGGCGTTGTGTGTTAGATGTCTGATTAATTAATTTATTTATTCACTCTCTACGTGTCGAAAAGCTAGTGGCAACAAAAAACTAATTGTTTTAGCAAATAAATAAATATTATCGGGCATTTTAAACACACAACACCATCTAGTCCCAAACTAAGCAGAGCTTGTACTATGGCTACTACATAACTGACATTAATGCATAAATGCTTTATTTTTGTAAATACATATTTATTGTACATAGAAAACACCCAAACTCCGAATCAAATATTTGAAGATCATACAAACATTTTGTCCGACTCAGGAATCGAACCCAATAGCAATCGCATACGTTACCACTGCACCACCGAGGCAGTCAACCGTTTGCTGTGCGAACGCAGAGGAGTCAAAAATCCATTTATTTTTACTTTAGTCAGATATATCAATTTTTAAAGCGCCTTGAGTTCAAATTAATAAACTCGCACTTTTATATCCTTGTGCGTTTCAGGGTAGTTGAGCATTTCTTTTAAGAGGAAATATTCTCTCGCGAGCACGTTTCGCTGACCGGTTATTTATAACCGGTGTGACCGGGTATTTTACATCCGGGGATATAAAGTACCGCTGACCAGGCTGTTTACTTGAAAAGATGAGTGATCAAGTTTTGTCTCAAAGTAGTGTTAGGATAAAGTAAAGTAAGAGGGTCTTATCTTTACAAATGAACAAAGTTGAAATAAACGAATACGAAATTTTTTTTTTATATATTTTAGTTTTTTATGCTAATCTCTGGAATGGCCGGATGAGTTTTAACGGGACTTTCATTGGTAGATAGCTGATCTTAAATAACTCCTTAATATCCAGAAACGGAATTAGCTGATCTTAGAAGGAGTTATTTAAGATAAGAGAAACAGGGTTATGCGAAAACAGCAATATTCGCAACTCATAAAATAGAACAGGTCTAATAGTGTATAAGACAAAAAAATATATTTTACTTCATATAATGTATTAACAAATACATACTTGATGAAGCCGAAACCAACAATTTATCATACTTTTATTGTAGAACTTTAGTATGCAAAAACATTTTCATGAATAATTTGTACGGAAAAATTTTTGTAAGAAAAACAAAGAGGTGAGTGTTTATTATTCTGCAGGAGCCCTCAAGTCTAATACATCTTATACACCTCTCACGATTATATGTGTGGTATATGTATATTAACATAAAATACCAAAATAATAATATAGAAATTAAATATATATTTATTATTTTATTAACTTTTTATTACAATTTTATGTGATTATAACAATTTATAACAGTAACAAGCTAAATATTTTTTTACATCCAAAAGTTACCGATCACGAAAGACATTCGGTCCCGGTTGTTACCGTAGAAAAACAGTCGTGAAGCTAAGTTGGAGGCATTTGGGTGGCTTGAAAACATTCAACGGTATGATTACGTAGCCACAACGTTGTGTTGCCAGTCCACTACCTGCATTCAGCCAGCGTGGGGACGTATGGCATTAACCCTCTCCTGAGAGGAGACCCGAGCAAATCAGTTGGACATTTTGGTTATTGTGAATACTACTACTAGTAATATGATTTATGATGACGAAGTACCACTTCAATTCAATAGATACTTTGTAGTACATTAGCTTTTACTCAGGGCTTCTATCAGGTTCCTCTTATTTTTTCAATAATTTTATCTCATAAATAACATACGAATTGTTATCCCAAGTGGAAACCAAACCCTCAACACTCACGACAGTAGTAACTGGCGAGGAGACTGCTCAAATCACTAAGCCATTTGTCCATGAAAAACTTTAGCTGCTATTCTGGCATCTAAATCGAAAGCCCTTGAGCTCAAAATTATCGAACAAATTTTTTATATAGGTGTATTTTAACTGCCAAAAAGACTGCTCTGCCTGATGGAAAGCATGAGCAGAATCCAAAAGTGGAGTGATGGTTACCATCCTCAACGCAAATAAGGACAATACAGCATGGTGGCCCACACTAAGGTCCTTAATGAGATGCCCCTTCACGCCCCGCTTAAAGCGTTTAAAGGAATCGGGGTCATAGTGCGAGGGAAACACGTGCGCTACTAGTGAGTTCCAAGTTTTTACCGTTGCCTATAAAAAATCAGTTGATTTTAGTGATAGCAGCTGGGACGACCATTATATCTAAGTTGGTTACATAAAAACTGGGTCAATTTTATGAACGGGTTAAAGACGTTTGGGGGTTGAGAAAGCAAGGTTTTATTTTGGTAATCATTTATGAGTTAAAAATGAAATGGGTAAGGGTCTGCTAGTGTATAACTTCATTATACAAACAAACACTTTAAACGGCTTTTGATCAGTCGGTTAGTGACTACTAAGGCGAAGGTTGTGGGTTTGAATCCCACCGATCATGAATAATTGTTTTTTTTTTATTTATTTAAGCCGCCAAAATGACTCTGCCCTGCCTGATGGAAAGCATGAGCAGAATCCAAGAGTGGTGGTCACCATCCTCAATGTGAAAAAGAACAATGCAGCATGGTGACCCACACTATGGCGGCCTGGGGGGAAAGGGGATGGTGAGGGGGATAGGGGGCGTTGGATTGGGGTATGGGCCTCCGGTATCCTCACTCACTCGATGAAACACAGCGTAAGCGCTGTTTCACACCGGTTTTCTGTGAGGCCGTGGTATCACTCCGGTCGAGCCGGCCCATTCATGCCGAAGCGTGGCTCTCCCACAATGATGAATATGATCACTTTGACTGCCTCTATGGCACAGTGGTAACGACTGCTGTGCTTGCGGTCTCAGTTTCAATTCCAGAGACGGACCAAATATTTGTATAATATAAATTTACAAAAATGAGATTACTGTAATGCCGTTGTGTTTCGTTGGGGAGTGCGAGACCATTGATACAGAAGTATCACTGGATTGCCATGGTATGAGTCATGGTACTACATTGTTGCATTGTCTGCATTCGCAATGAGTATAGTGGCCATCACTCTTGGATTCTGATTTTGCTTCCCATCGGGCAGTGTAGAGTCATTTTGAGTGCCTTGGTGGCGCAGTGGTAGCGTATACGATTGCTGTGCTTGAGGTCTCGGGTTCGATTCCTGAGTCGGACCAAATGTTTGTATGATCTGCAAATATTTGTTTCGGAGTTTGGGTGTTTTCTATGTATAATATGTATGTATTTACAAAAAAAAGTATGTATGTATTAATATCAGTTGTCTAGTACCCATAGAACAAGCTCTCTGCTTAGTTTGGGACTAGATGACGTTGTGTGATAAATGTCCGAAAATATTTATTTATTTTATTTTTATTTTATTTATTTTGGCAGATTATGTATTTACTTAGTGTTGCGACGGATTAAGAACAGAGTGTTGCTACCCTTATTCATCCCAGAGATATCGTCAGACTTAAGGGTGATGAATAGATAGTAAACTTTATTAACTTAAATAAGTAACATAACGCATAAAATGGCCAAAGTGTAGTGTACAAGGGACGGCCTTATTGCCAAAAGTAATATCTTCCAGGCAACCTTAGCATGGATCAAATGTTTCAGAGTCTGTAATAGTTGTCGTGCATTGAGATTGAAGAAATTATATATTTCTATACGACCATACACATACATATTTAATCACGTATATAAACATACACACATAGTTATAGAACATATACTTTTACATACTAATATGTTGAGAAATAATCACATCATATATGACTCACGACGTTCCTTGAAGCTACCACCTGCACCACCGTCGATGCTTTGTTTCGCAAGACATCCCGAACATCGAGCGCTACCGAGAATTATCATACCGTGGGGACCAACTTGTGGTTCACCGATTGCGTTATATCGTTCGATTCCATTGAATTATAATTTAGACTATAAAGATTCGCTTTTTGTTCTTACATCGAACAGGCTGTCACGCCTTAGGAATAATTAATTGTAATACTTAATTAATTAATTAAACTTATTAGTTAATTCGTTTGGGTTTTCCTTTGCATCTTCAACGGCAGCCATACGTATTTAATAGACAATATATACATACATAGAGAGTAAACTAAAAGACATGAAAATACTTAAAACAAAGTCTATACCAACCCTTTTGGTCAGCCTATTACAGGCCAAAACCTTACTTCTAAGGAAAGGCTTGTGTGTAGACTATTAGAGGCTGTTGATAATGAAAATGTTCCCTATTTAAGGATATGTTATTTAATATCTCATTTTGTTTTTTTTATGGAATAGCCGTCAAACGAGCAGACATATCGCCGAATGGTAAAAAATTACCGCCACCCATATCAACACCAGAACCGTCACAAGTTACCGGCCTTGGGTAATGGGGAAGAGGATGGGACAAACTCTTTTGAAGAATGGGCCTCCGATATCACTCAAGCAGTGAAACATAGCGCTAGCGCTGTTTGACACCGGTTTTCTGTGAGGCCATGGTATCACTCCGGTCGAGCCGGCCCGTTCGTGCCGATGAAAGCTCTCCCATGAAATTGTATGAAAATTGTAACAACTTGGTTCGTTAAAACCACTGACATTTTACTTATATTTCGTCGATGGCATAACTTTTGAACTGAGATTCATTCGCTCAAATTATGAATCATTTCACTTAACAAAACATTTCGAAATGAAATGTTAATGCCACAATCACAACTGCTCCAACTATCCATTTGGTATATTGAAAACCAACAAAGCCACCCCGAGTTTAATCCAAAGTTCTACCGCAGATAGTACGAAACCGATTCTCCAACTTTTGGAAGAGTGATTTAATGTTTATTCAACTTATAAAGCTTTTTTATCCGATTGCGAAAGAATGAGGGTGATGTTTTTCGATTGAATGTATGTATGTTTGTGGTATATTTCTTTGGCACGCCTTAGAGCCTAAACGGCTTATCGTATTTTTATATGAGTGCTGTCAATATATTCGTCTTAGTCGTGAGAGTGACACTGGGTACATCACACCTATACGCAATCAGTTTTTTACTTAATAATTCATTACTTGTAACCCTTAACGCCTTAGGCTTGACGTTTTGTGAAACAAATGATTATATCTAGTACAAGCAAGAGGAAAAACTTACTTTTCTGTAACCAGCGCTTGGTTTCAAATAAATTAGAAGATTAAAATGCCACTTCAAAAGTTTAAAAAACTATGACCCGACTATGTTAAAACTTTAAATACAATGAGAAACCTACGCCATCTCGGTGCTCCTTAAAAAGATTTAACCCCCTGTTTACTCTTTTAAGGGAGAAGTAACGGTTGCCTTTTACATACAACGTATAGACCAAAAGGAGTCGAGTGTGTTTAAATAAAGACGTAGACAAAGTCGTGGGACAGATATATCCAATTATATTATAAATATTTTCGTTGGTTTTTATTTCCCAATATTCTAATTTAAAGTCACAACTTGCAGCTATTAATAGCAAAGTGTGTATATCCCGTATACAGACAAATACAATATATACATAAAATTTACAATTTCGTTTCCAACAAATCAAGTGTAAATCCCTTTGATAGATAATTTTCAATGCTTCGCGTTATCTGAAGAAATCTAGGACATAAAATATCGAAGACGTTCCACTTAAAGTGGAGCTTAGACAGTTCGACAGTTTTGCTAATGGAAACGTGGTTTAGGTATAAATAAACTCGTATTTGAGATATAAGTACATTTGATTTGGCTCGACCAGGGTACCAACACTGTACAGAAGACCGTTATAATGAAATGTTGTTGTTGATTTCAACAATAATCTTACATTCTTACACAATTCACACACGACCGCCTGTTCTCAAATAAGGCAGAGCGTGTTCTTTTGCAATCTGAAATATGAAAAAAATATTGTTGGTGTAAGCTTGAAATTTTTATACGATTTTGTGCATTCGTTGTAAATTTCAAAAACAATGACAGTTGTTTTCGATGAGCACAAGTATTTGACCGAATGGTGTGAAAAAAAAACTTTATTCTGTAAAGTTGGAACCCATACATCTGCATGTCTAACCGATTCAAAGGAAGTAGGCACGACAGTCAATCAAACAAGTCAACAACAATCAAACTGCCGATAAATATACTTATACATATATATAAAAGTATGTTCACCTTTAAAACGACTTTAAACTGATATTACATAATTTTACGCAATATGAAAATAATTATTTTTAATTTTAAATGGATGAATCCAGTTACTGAACCCTCAGCTCCCAGTTTGGAACTAATTCATCTCACTTATTTAATTTTATACTTTCACCTTTCCAAATTATATTTTTTTTAATATTTTTAAAATATAATTAATCAATATAATTAACAAGTTAAACAAAGGACCTAAGCAAAAATGTTCGTGTCCAGTCCTTGTCACACGGTCTTTATAATAAAATAATTCTTGGGTTTCTACTACTTTCTTCGGGTTTGTAATATGCGTGTATTATACAAATAAAACTAGCTCTTAAATAACCGGATCCGTTGCTGATAATTTCAGTAAAATCCATTAGTAATTTGTAAGCGCACAAACAGTAGAAACAACTTCATTTTTATAGTATGTAAAAATATACACACCGTGATACTAAATAACATTACACTACAAAGACAAATTACACCGTTTACTGAAAATCCTTCACTTCTCAACTTTACTACTAATGGACCCATTTCTCAAATAAATTAAGTTACATTATTGTAAAGGACCAATCGCTGAGTTTCGGTTTCGGAATCACGGCCCGCCTCTGTATCTCCTAAGTCCGTTCAGACATTATGAACTGATAGTCCCCAATCAAATGTGATATATTCAGCAACATTTTAGGCGAAAGGCTTTATTTAAAGGTTCATTTCTGCTTCTATTTGATACAGAATGACCCTTAATATCCAACAAAGATCGTAAATATATTATTGACAAGATGTAATAAATATTTATTAAATACAAATATCTTTGGTTTGTAATTCTAGTTGTGTGATTCTCTGGAATAAATTGGTAAATTGGTTTCTTTAATCAGTATGAAGAGGTATGAGAGTGGGCACATTATTACAATTCGTTATCGGCCGACAAATTAGATAACAGTCAACCCGATCGAATTGTCGGCCGATTAAAATTTTTGTAGGAGATCGTTTTTTGTTTTTGCGAAAGACGGTCCCCATTTCATGTCATCCACTTTTTTTGTATTTTTTATCATTAATTCCATCACGACGAAGACTTGAAGACTCGAAGACTTAGAATTGAAGACTTTTATTACTTGACATTGGCAGAAATAGCTGATCCGGCTGGTTGCCATATCATCAAAAGAAGAAGAAAAATTTTGTAGTCTGCGGGAGCTTCAAGCCCGCATTAGGAATATATCCCAAATCGAGGTATACTTTACAAACACACAAGGAACAACACAGCAAGGAATGCACAAAGTATATCCTTTCAGGAAGAATACGAGGTTTCCTAAATCATTCCCTGAAAATCGACTAAGATATGATATTATTTTTCACGGCACATAATAATATAATCGAAATACCCTATTGTACTGCTTCTAAATAGGTAAGTTCGTCGCCCAAGGCGGAAGCCTTCTCGAATAACTTATTCATCGTCCGGAAACCGAAGTTTCCTATTGATTTCTGTAGCAGTTAATTGAGAAACACCTCATGCCGTAGTTATAGTAATTATTTATTAAGCACTACGCACTAACTTACGTTCACTTCTAAGTTATGCCCTGGAGCTTAAATAACTCCTTTCAAAGAGAACTGAAACATTATACGAACAACTCTTGTATATATTCCCGAGATTCAAATTATATATATATATATATAATTTGAATCTCGGGAACGCCTCCAATGTTTTTAATGCAATTTAATATGTAGAGGGTTTCGGGCGATAAATCGACCTAGCTAATATCCATTTTTCGCGAAATTTATTAAAAAGAAAAGATATATATATATAGCTAACTATTAAGACTATGCCACTGTATTAACTTTCCTATATTGGAATTTGTGAGTTCGAGACGCGACATGTTACATTAGCTTACATTAGCTGTCCATGCATTTACTGTATTGCATCATTGCGACCCCACACTGTCCTCCAGGTATTTCAAAAATCCTCATCAGGATGATCACTTGGCGTGTTAACACTTGAACCAGTCGGGAACGTATATGCATAATACACACAACATAGGTGTTCATATTTAAATTTATCAAATTGAACAAACCATTAAATTGAAATATCCAAAAATAACAATTAATTATTTTGGAATCGTTTTTGTTGTACAGGGCTACTTATTCGAGATAACATAGATTAAATATTTAGGCCATTTAACATACAACACCATCGTGCCACAAAATTAAGCAGAGCTTGTATCATGTTGCTAGACAACCGATTTAAATATATATATTTTACTTTTGCAAACTACTACTTATGGCAAACAGCCAAACCCCGAAACAATTATTCGTATATCATGCAAACATTTGGCCCCACCTGGTAATTGATCCCAAGACCTCGAGAACAGCAGTTCGCCACCGAGCCAGTTATAATTATTAACCATGAGCTGAGTGACACGTTCGAAACGTTGGAAGATAGCAGGTAAACTTTTAAACAAAGCCCGCTGTATAATTTTTTTATGATATAGGGGCAAACAATCACGTATCGCGTTATCGATATAAAAAGTAGCCTATACCTTTCTCCAAGCTCCAACCTATCTCTTTACCGAATTAGATCTAAACTGGTACAGCGCGACTCGAGCTTACTTAAGTGACCCTCGACAAGTCGGAGGCCATAGCTTTTCATGGCCCTCAACGGGTGCCGCCGCCAGGATTGCACATAGCGGTTGGAGGGGTTCGTATCGCTGTCGAGCCCACCCTAAAATATTTGAGACTGGTGCTAGACAGCCGGTGGGATTTCGGCCCCCACTTCCAGCGGCTAGCACCCAAGTTGTTGGGCGCGGCTGGGACGCTAACAACGGGTTGGACGAGGAGATCGATCGATGCGGTCGATGGCTCTATATTGAGGGCCGGTTCAATCACTCTTCTGCGGAAGCCGCAGAGGGTGATGGCCGTCAGAGTCGTTAGGAGTTAGCGCACGATCTCCTACGAGGCGGCTAAAAGTTAATCACATTAAAATATGAGGAATGTAGCTCAAAAGACGATATAAACCATAATGAATGCTCCCACATCAAAGCATTTTCCGTCTCAGGCGCAGAGTGGCACACCGTGTGGTTTTAGTCGGTTCGGTTCCGACACACCGTCCCGCCGCAAATCCCGGTGGAGTTAAGGCACAAGGGGATTTCCACACGTAAAAAATGGGCCTCTGGTATACTCATTCACTCGGTGAAACATAGCGTAATCGCTCCTTCACTCTGGTTTTCTGTGATCCGTGGTGGTATCACTCCGGTCGAGCCGGCTCATTCATGCCGAAGCGTGGCCCTCCCACGATGTTTTTGCCCGTAAATAGAAACTAACTCCCAACACACATTTAGCGCTAATTTGGGAGTCAAGGAGTAGTGTCTTGCAATCCAATTTTATTACAATGAACATTTATTATTATTATTGCTCTTGCTTTTGGCTTTACATCTAATAGCTACATTGATGTAACATAAGAATACGAGAAAAGTTTTAAACAAAATAAAACAATGACACAAAAATATATTTTCTATATTACACTATTTTACAGTCAATATTTTCATTCCATTTTACATATTTAACAATTATACATTCTGATTCTTTTCCTTTTCTAGTAATACTGCCATCTCTTTCTTTAGGAAAGCGGCTTCTGTATCCATTTCTTCTCTTGTTCTAGCTGGTTTTGACGGGTGTCCGGATTTGAACCTGTAATACATAGTCGATTATATCGATATATAAAATAGGAAGGTGACTGACTAAGATACCCAAAGATCAACGCACAGCCCAAACCGCTGAACCTAGAATCCTGAGTTTTGCTTGTAGGTTTTTTATCTAACGAATGTGAGCACTAAGAAAGGAATTCTGGAAATGCCACCCTTAAGGGGGTCAAATAGAGGATGAAATTATCTACTTCTGTGCGGTCGAAGCTGCGCGCAAAAGCTAGTGCATGATAATGATCATTTGATGTAAATATATATACTATATACTTAAAACAGTTATTGTGATTAGTAGTTTGTCTGTAATTAAGTTTAATAAACGTATACAACACACACAATTTAAACAAAGAAAACATTCAGCCTCAAATACAAATATTTGCAGATCATACAAACATTTGGTCGGACCCTAAAGTCGAACTCTAATAAGCATGTACAGCAAGACGTACATACTACCACTTCACCACCAAGGTAGTCAAAAATAGAATACATTTTTGTAAAGATACTTAAAAGACACCATCGTTGCAGAATTAAGGGGAGTTTAAAACACATCCTTTTGTTTCCACAAGGCGCTCATAGCCCAGTTGCACTCGGTGATTAGAAACAATCAACGGGAGCAAGCAACGACGTCGCGGTCTGTACCTGGATGGGTGACCGCTGGTGGCATGTTACCATGAGCGTCTCCGTGATTCGGAGGTCACGTTAAGCAGTCGGTCCCGGTTGTTATCATACGATAACAGTCGTGAAGCTTAGTTGGAGGCCTTCGGGCGGCTTAAAAACATCCAACGGCAAGATTTACGTAGCCACAACGTATTCTTGCCAGTCCCCAACCCGCACTTGGCCAGCGTGGGGACGTATGGCCTTAACCCTCTCATGAGAGGAGACCTGAGCCCAGCAGTGGGACATTATGGGTTGTTGATTGGTTGAAACACATCCTTTACCGTGGTAGAGCCATTCTTAGGCTCGACTAGTCAGGCTCGACCGAAGTGATACCACGGCCTCACAGAAAACCGGTGTGAAACAGCGCCTGCGCTGTGTTTCAACGAGTGAGTTAGGATACCTGAAGCCCATACTCCAAACCTTCCCCCCATCCCCCTCTCCATCCTCCAAAAGCCAGCAACGCACTTGTGACGCCTCTAATGTAACGGGTGTCCATGGGTGCGATAGTCGCTCTCCATCAGGCGATACGTCTATTACTTTGCCCCCTATTCCATAGAGAAAAAACCCTATAGAGACCCGTTTGACCAGCATGGTACGGTAGGCCAAAGCCCTCCTTTTTACGAAGAGGCCTTTGTCCAAAAGTAGACCTTTAAAGGCCAGTTACTAATGACTTTACTTATGGTGATGACCTCTTGGGGTTACGATACCCTAAAAAAATATTTAGCCGCAGAACTGATAACCGTTGGGGTAAACGGGTTCTTGAGTGGAGACCGCGTCTTGGCAAACGTAGTGTAGGACGTCCACAGGCCAGGTGGAGTGGTGTTATTGGTACTATACAACTGATGTAAATACATATAAATACATTTATAATCTAAAGTCAATATTCTCTATTAAATAGAAATTTAAAAAAATACCTTTTTTTTTTAATTCACCAACAAAAAGAACAAGGTATGACCATTGTGACTTATTTCCTTCTTTGTTTAGGATTACGACCGTAAAATAGGGTCTCCGCTATCCTCACTCACTCAGTGAAACACAGCACAAGCGCTGTTTCACACTGGTTTTCTGAGAAGCCATGGTATCACTCTGGTCGAGCCGCGGCCCATTCGTGTCGAAGCGTGGCTCTCCTATGGCAAATGATGATGAAGAATGATGGCAGTTTCTAGTTTATTTTTGTGCATTTTATTCAGGCCAGGTGGAGTGATGAATTGCGCACGACGGTTGGTAGGAGCTGAATGCCAGAAGCCGAGGATCGAACCAAGTGGCGTGCAATTAGAAAGGCCTATTTCCAGCATTGGACTGCGATAGGCTGATGATGAAAAAACTATTTCAATCAAATCAATCAACAACCCATAATGTCCCACTGCTGGGCTCGGGTCTCCTCTCAGGAGAGGTTTAAGGCCATAACGTCCCCACGCTGGCCAAGTGCGGGTTGGGTACTGGCAAGACTACGTTGTGGCTACGTAATCTTACCGTTGGACGTTTTTAAGCCGCCCGAAGGCCTCCAACTAAGCTTCACGACTATTATCCTATGATAACAACCGGGACCGACTGCTTAACGTGACCTCCGAATCACGGAGACGCTCATGGTAACATGCCACCAACGGTCACCCATCCAGGTACTGACCGCGCCGTCGTTGCTTGCCCTCGCTGATTGTTTCTAATCACCGAGTGCAACTGAGCTATGAGAAAAAAACTATTTAATGAATTAAAATATCAGGCAAAAAGTGATTATTTTAGTACTCACTGATCATGTTTAGCTAACTCCAAGTATATTAAATCGTTTTCTATAAAATCTCCTTTCTTTCTCGGCATTATATGACAATGTAGGTGCTGAAAATAACAAAGTATCTTTATAAGGGCACTGCTATGGGACACGGTGTATTTATACGCGGGGATTCCCCTCTGTCACGGAATACAAGACAAGTGTGTAAATTGTGAATAATTCATTTCAATTGTTATGTTTGAGTTCGTAGTGACAGACGATTGTTTTGTATGTGAGTCCAAAACTTGTATACTACTTTTTTACCGTGGGAGAGCCACGCTTCGGCATGAATGGGCCGGCTCGACTGGAGTGATACCACGGCCTCACAGAAAACCGGTGTGAAACAGCGCTTACGCTGTGTTTCATCGAGTGAGTGAGGATACCGGAGGCCCATACCCCGATCCAACGCCCCCTATCTCCCTCACCATCCACCTTCCCCCCAGGCCGCCATAGTGTGGGTCACCATGCTGCATTGTTCTTTTTCGCATTGAGGATGGTGACCACCACTCTTGGATTCTGCTCATGCTTTCCATCAGGCAGGGCAGAGTCATTNAATATAAAAAAAAAAAAAAAAATATGTGAAGATTCCCCCCTCACCCTCTCTCCTCCTCCTCCACTGCCTTTCTTTCAGAGGCTCATGTTATTTATGGGTTAACGTAATGTGAAAGGTCAGATTAATTTTTAAATTAACAAAACTTCTTAATCTTGAAATGGGTGGGTGCTTCTACATATTTGGTATGTTCCCCTAGTCCATACCATACCAAAATATATTTTTTTACAATTTTTGTCTGTCTGTTTGTTCCGGGCAATCTCTGGAACGACTGCACCGATTTTGATGAGACTTTCACTGGAAGATAGCCGTTGTAGTAAGGATAATATATTTACAACTATTTAAATATATTAGAAAACAAAGTACCTTTACTGTTTGTCCGGCGTCAGGTCCATCCTGTATGGTGACTGTACATGAGGTCGCACTGTGCACGCTCTCCATTAACTGTAACAAAAATATAATTATACTCGATTCGCGTTAAAAAAATAGTGACGTTTCAATCAATAACGCTTATCGACTAAACAAACAACAAACAACAACCCATAATGTCCCACTGCTGGGCTCGGGTCTCCTCTCAGGAGAGGGTTAAGGCCATACGTCCCCACGCTGGCCAAGTGCGGGTTGGGGACTGGCAAGAATACGTTGTGGCTACGTAAATCTTGCCGTTGGATGTTTTTAAGCCGCCCGAAGGCCTCCAACTAAGCTTCACGACTGTTATCGTATGACAACAACCGGGACCGACTGCTTAACGTGACCTCCGAATCACGGAGACGCTCATGGTAACATGCTACTAGCTGTCACCCATCCAGGTACTGACCGCGCCATCGTTGCTTACCCTAGATGATTGTTTCTAATCACCGAGTGCAACTGGGCTATGAGCGCCACATCGACTAATCAGGTTCCAATATTTCGTATACTCACAATCAATACACAAACAAATAAAATTGAAGTGTCTATTTGTAATATCAAATTCACAGTTTTCCACTAAATAAATAAGGTACATCAAATTTTTTTATCTGTCTCTCTGTTCTGAAACGGCTGTACCGATCTTGACGAGACTTTCAAGATAGCTGATGATATAAGGTATAACTAAGTCTTCTTTTACACTAGAGTAACTTCATTGCTATTCAGTGCAGTGTTATTCAGTGGCTCAGTGGGTGAAAAGATCGTTTCTTAGTCTCGATTGGTCAAAAAGCAGGCTCTATCTTATGTATTAATGACTTATTCCTACATACCCTCTGCACCAATCTGATTGTTTTATAGAAGTCTTGAGCTTCGTCTTCAGTGAGGTCACTGTTCCTCTCCGCCCTGCGGATCGGAGCTACTAAAACGTGGCCGGGTATTACACATCTGTAGGCAAGAATGTCATAATTATAAACACATACATCTCAAACACTGCTCTTTGATCTCAAAACAGGCAGAGCCTTTACCTGTACTATAAATAATAATAATAAAATAATAATACCCATTGTTAAATTTTAACAATGTGGTAGATGACACCTTAGTTAAATTAGTTAATTTTTATCATCTGTCAAAACGATAACTTTGTATGAAAAATATACTAAATACAATTTTGTGACGTCACTGTTTTAAAATACTCAATTGAGCAACACATTTTAATGTTTATTTAATTAAAATTCGTAATCAAAAGGAAATTCTGTATTAATTTTATTAATGAGAAGTTTTGTTATATTCGTTTTAATGAAAGAGACATGGTTATTTATTTAGGACACATTTAACTAACCTGTTTAATTTAGTCAAAAATAAAACACGTATTGGTAAAGGCATACCTAAATACGTATACCGTACAAGTACGTATACGTAAGTATACGTGTGTACTACGTATTTAATCGTTATCAACAACCTTTGGTAGTCCGTTGCTGGGTATACCATTAGAAAATAATTTTGACGTTCTACAGTTACACACAGGCCACGCGAGTTGGTATACATTTTTTTTTGCGTTTACGCTGCCGGCCTTTGGGGGATGGGGAGGGGGATGGGCTATGGGCTACCGGTATACTCACGCACTAAGTGAAACACAGCGCAAGCGCCGTTGTCACTCCGGTCGAGCCGGCCCATGCCGAAGCGTGGCTCTCCCACGGTGAATATTTATAGAAAATATATTTAAGTACATAAAATAATGTAGTATTAGCTGTTGCCCACGGCTCCGCTCGCGTTTATTTGTCCTAGGTTGGAATCGAACTTTTGTTTACTTATTAAAATAATTCTATTAATTTTCTATAAAAGAAAGAAGAAGAAGAAGAAGAAGAGAGAAGAAGAAGAAGAAGAGCTACGCATGTGTGTGTGCAATGTGAGTACGATTGGTCCGGCTAGACCGGGCCGTTACTTCCCACGCACAGAAGAACAAGCCTACAGACATAGCATTCGTGCTGTCGTGATAGGTTGCTATCGTGTTTCGTGGTGATGGGTGGGATGAGTGTAAGACCGGAGGCTCAATGATGCTGAAGCATCTCAATAGGCCTCAATGGTGTTTGTCAGCATTCGCGATGAGTATGGTGACCACCACTCATGGATTCTACATAAGCTTTCCATCAGGTACAATACATTCATTTTGGCAGGCTCATATATTAAAAAATATTAAATTATTACCTTAAATTAACAAATGCGTAACTCAATTTTGATTTATAAAAAATACAGGAGTCCCTGATCCGCACGTGTCCAAACTCTGTAGTCGGTTCCTTTGAACAGCCTTGTTCTACGCCTGGACCTTTTGACTGAATATCTTGAGTAAGGGGAGATGAGAAGGATTCTTTGTGCTCCGGTAAGAGATCCTTGCGGAGAGACAGAGTATATAAGGAGTAAACGTCAGGTCTGGAATCAAAAAAACAATACTTTTTTCTAATGTATCGTGTAAATATTAGTTTACCACAATACACAACAGAAGACCGCATCCAAATCGGATAAGCCATTTCTGAGATTCACAAAGATGAACAGGCAAAAATTCAGATAATAATTTTTTTTAGTTTTGTTAATTTAATAAAGACTGCTTCATTCGTTTCTCTTCAATATCTTTAAAGTACCTCTATAAATATATCGGACTGTGGATATATGTATTAAGTCGATTTCTGCGATTTTTTTCGATTCCCGGATTGGATCAAATGTTTGTATGGCGTGCAAATATTTATTTCGGAGTTTGGATGTTTTCTATGTATAATAATTAGTTTATTACAAAAAAAAGTATATCTGTATTTATATCAGATGTGTAATACCCATAATACGAGCTCTGCTTAGTTCGGGACTAGACGGCATTGTGTGAGATGATTAAAACATTTCAAAATACTTAAATATTTTAAACTAACGTCGCCCCGCGGCGCTACGCACGCTTGTTGTTGTAAATAGTAATAACAATAACAACCGTGGGTAACACCGCGGGTCGCAACTAATACATAGAGCAACACTAAAGAGTAGCCATACGCAGGCGTCTCTTCTGTCAAAGTATAAGCCCAAATGGACCTACGCACACTGTTATGACACAGAATGTATTTATGTGTGTGTAAAATTTTGAATGTTTCAATTGATATGTGTGAGTTAGTAACGATAGGATACTGTGAGTCTAAAATGTGTATGGGTGAAGATTTCCCCCTCAAATAACTTACAGACTGTTTTATGTACTGGCCTGTATTGCCCTATATGCTAGTATATGCCAAAGCAGTCTTACCTTCTATGTTGGAATACAGGCATATTCCGTCGAACATTCGATAGTTTCTCGCTACTGATCTCCGCGATTTTGTAGCTGGGGGACTCTAGCTCGCAGTCAACCAGGATCTGACCCCAGGGGTCCACGCATAAGGCGTGACCATAGGATTTGCGTTTAGCGTTATGAACACCAGATTGGGCCGCTGCTACCACATAACACTGGTTCTCTATCGCTCGCCCTCTGAAATTAAATTTTCCTAGGCATGTTATATTTAAGAGCCCTTCATCAACGTCACCTTGGTTCATAATCAACATCATCATCAACAACAGCTGTATAACATAGGCCTCTTCTTGAAAAAAGGGTTTTGAACTGTTATACCACTCTGGCCAGAATGATTGGTATAGGGTTTGTGTCAAGTTGGCCCATCGTGTTGCAGGACGCAAATTGTTCGAGAGGATGTTCTCTACTCGTATCATCCGGCACCTACCAGCGCCTCATGACGCCCTGAGTGTGGCCACGGATGGTCGGGACGGGTTTTCTCCTCCATCCGCTTTACTGGCCAGCCGCGAGGGGGCGACGTTAAGCGTATGCCGTACGTCGCTTAAATTGAGAGTCTAATAGCTGACGGTGTCGGCTTTAGTGCGGGCAGGCACTGGGGGGTTCTGGATGGCGTAAGAAAGCGGTTCCCGAATCCCTTCCGTCTCAGGCGCAGCAGTAAAAATCGTAGAACAACACAAACAAACGCCACAGAGGAACTGTATTGTTAAGGTGAATTAGGCAAAACACCTAAATCCACTGCTTGCCTTTGTCGATCCATAACCTCCAGTTTCCAAAATGCGTAGAGGCTTATGAGAAGAACATTGGCAAAGAAACTCACGTCACATAATGGATATTTCTTTTATCTAGTAGTCTACTTGACGAATCTTCTACAATTATTAAAATCAAACACAAAACAAAAGACCATACAAATGTTACAATATTGTTACGAAGAAAGATTCCAGAACAAATCGCGACACAGCTAAACATCGTGAAAGTTGGTTTCTTGAGGCACAGAACAATGAACCTTACAATGATATACATCGCGTCGAATATAGATTGATTGTCGCTCGGTTGGTTTAACATTTGAGGACGCGTTCTTGTAACCTGTCAATGACCTTTATCGAATGTACTAGTAATAACGGCATGTAATATAAACAGGACAATTCCTAAATAGACTTAGCAGTAAGCGTCACTAACCACAAGATCAAAGAACCGGTCAAGATTTGTAAAATATATCAAATTTAGTATAAAAAGTTTTCTCTAAACTTACCTCAGTAAGACATGCCAATGAGCTTCCCCCGTGGCTTGTGTGAAGGCCGAGGGGTAGGCCAGGATCTCGGCTTTCATTATACTCAACGATGTACTTAACTCCGGGAAACGAATGTCGTAACATGTTGCCAGACCTGAAAATAAACATATATTTTATTATAAATGAATAGGCATGATGACAGTAAACAAGAACCACTAAAATTATGTATTTATCTGATGAAATGGGGTTCATAGAGTATAAAAATCGTATTTATTTTCGTATTTAAAGGGAGATTAAAACTTAATCAACAAAAATAAAACTACAAAAGACAGCAATCCGCCATGTTAAGTTGAACACCAATCAGAGCGAATTACACCACGTATGTATAAAGATTACTTTGTACGGATATAATCGACAATCACTTTACTGTTTTTAAGAGCTATAATTGACATTGGTTGACCAATGGTGACGTCACAAATAGACGCCATGACACCATCGAGCGTTTTAGCGTGAATTTTAAACTTAAAATTTAAACCGCAATTTTTCCCACTAAACTTTATTTTTGTAGAAATATAACTGTTTATATCAATAGAATATACTTCGGAACATCATAAAACAGTTTTTCAAAATTAGTCATCATACCTCTTATAATAGAGAAGAAAATATCTATTTAAATATATATTTGTTATTATTGTACATTTACATCAAAAACCGCGAATAACACAATAACACCGAGGAGCGCAGTTAGTCCAAAATAAAAATAGCTTAAGTAACTCCTGACATCATCAGCTATCTATCAGTAAAATCTCCGTCCAAAATTGGTCCAGCCCTTCCAGAGATTAGCCACGTACACACGCAAGCCCATGCGTGTAAGTGCACACTTTCGACCCCAGGCTAACGCACGCAGCGTGCCCTATTTGGAGTGCTTTTTCGAACCACTTTAGACCGTGGGAGAGCCACGCTTCGGCATGAATGGGCCGGCTCGACCGGAGTGATACCACGGCCTCACAGAAAACCGGTGTGAAACAGCGCTTACGCTGTGTTTCATCGAGTGAGTGAGGATACCGGAGGCCCATACCCCAATCCAACGCCCCCTATCCCCCTCACCATCCCCCTTACCCCCAGGCCGCCATAGTGTGGGTCACCATGCTGCATTGTTCTTTTTCGCATTGAGGATGGTGACCACCACTCTTGGATTCTGCTCATGCTTTCCATCAGGCAGGGCAGAGTCATTTTGGCAGCTTAAATATAAAAAAAAAAAAAAAAAAAACTTATACTACGTTGAACGTAACCATTACATTCTCGGTGCTTGCGTCATTTTGGTCGCGAGAAAACTGTCCCTAATGATAAGCGTTCCAGCGCTCGATTTTACTTTTCATAAAATTTTCATAACACAGGCTATGTAAATCATTTAACTTATGAAATATTGCGATACGTTTCTTACGACTTATGTAGAAAAAAAAAACAACTGCGTCAATATTTGTTATCTTTATTAAATTTACTGAATAACTGAAAAGATGGAAAGAACTGAAAAGAAAATATTTTTGATGTTACCCAGTGTCACTTTCGTGGCTAAGACAAATCTATTGACACCACTCACATAAAAATACGACAAGCCGTTTAGGCTCTAGGGCCTTCCAAAGAAATATGCCTAAATACACTCGAAAAACTTAATCCTCCTTTCGCAGACGGGTAAAAATATTCCATATTTTTGACTGCCTCTGTGGCGCAGTGGTAGCGAATGCGACTGCTGTGCTAGGGGTCTCGGGTTCGATTCCTGAGTCGAACCAAATGTTTGTATAATCTGCAAATATTTATTTCGGAGTTTGGGTGTTTTCTATGTATCATATGTATGTATTTACAAAAAAAAATATACAAGTATTAATATCAGTTGTCTAGTACCCATAGTATAAGCTCTGCTTAGTTTGGGACTAGATGGCGTTGTGTTAAAATGTCTGAACATGTTTATTTATGTATTATATGCACGTACCAAGTTTCCCAACAGGCGTTTCAACGGGCGAGACGATATGATTGCCGGCCATAGACACGTCGCTCTCCTTCAAACGGATGTTCTTCTCCGGGATCTCAACATCGAACATATGTAACTTTCTATATGTCTGCACTATGGTTCCTTTATTATCGATGACAATATGTGTGTTGTATGTTTTTGATGGGATTTTTTCGTCCTGGAAATTGGTTAATAGCTGTTTTTTTAACCGATTTAAAAAAAAGTTTCTCATTTCGACTGTATTTTTTTACGCTGGCGCAGTGTAGCGTATGCGACTGCTGTGCTAGAGGTCTCGGGTTCGATTCCTGAGTCGGACCAAATATTTGTATGATCTGCAAATATTGGCTTCGGAGTTTGGGTGTTTTCTATGTATAATATGTATTTAGTTATGAAAAAAAAAGTATTTATGTATTAATATCAGTTGTTTAGTACCCATAGTACAAGCTCTGCTTAGTTTGGGACTAAATGGCGTTGTGTGTTATAATGTCCGAAATATTTATTTATTTATTTTACATTTGTTACCTCAGAACTATGGACTATGAATATTCATTCGCAAATAAAAATTGTTAGGCACATTACACATATTTCAGAAAAAAAATAATATTCCGTTTCAAAAGGGTCCCATATTGTTGGATCCCCGAGGTCCCCAGTATAGTATAAGATGGCCTTGTTGGCTGGTCTCCTTTGAGACTGATCACCGTGGCCGAAATCGGAGGAGAACATCATCGTCATCGGCCTATCGCAATCTATGCTGGACGCAGGCCTCTCCAATTCTCGGCACTTGGTTCGATTCTCGGCTTCTCGAATCCAGCTCCTGATCCACACTACGTTTGCCGAGACGCGAACTTAATGTGGGACGTCCACAGGCCAGGTGGAGTAACGATCTGACATCATGATCATATTGTTTATAATAACATACCTTTTCATGTATCCCTCCCATAGACAACCAAACGTTGTGTGTAGCAGCTAATTCTCTGTACTTGCCGACAATATAACCACCTATTATCGGCTCTGCATTATTAAACACATCTTGTTTATTTTCACATATAAAGTCACATGCTTCCGGAAAGAATAACATCTGTAATGAAACAATATATCTATTAGACCAGTTAACCGCCTCGGTGGCGCAGTGGTAGCGTATGTAACTGCTGTGCTAGAGATCTCCAGTTCGTTTGCCAGGTCGAGCTATGTATATGTTCTGACAGACATTTTAACACAAAATGCCATCTAGTCCCAAGATATTAATACTTATATGCTTTTTTTTGTAAATACATACATATTATACATAGAAAACACCCAAACTCCGAAACATATATTTGCAGATCATACAAACATTTAGTCCGACTCGGGAATCGAACCCGAGACCTCTAGCACAGCAGTCGCATTCGCTACCACTGAGCCACAGAAGCCAAATATTTGTTAGTCAAATATGATCTACAAATATTTGTTTCGAAGTTTGGGTGTTTTCTATGTGAAATATATGTGTATTTACAAAATAAACATATATGTATTTGCATAAGTTTTCTAGTACCCATAATACAAGTACTGCTTAGTACGGGACTAGATGGTGTCGATGTTCGAAAAAATATATTATTAAAATATTTTGCACTTGTGCTATATCTTAAAAGAAACGAGTGTCAAGTATTATTTGTTTAATATTTCTTAGAATATTTGGGCCCCTCTATCCTCTAATCCTGACAGGGAAAATAATAAATTTAGTGTGAAAACACCATTGTCTGTTAGAAATGTAGAGATACATGAATTCTTTAAAATGCTAATGGTTAAGAAAGAGGTAAGTAGATATTGTGCTAAATAAAAGAGACTGCAAAAACACAACAGACCAATTCACAATAATATCAGTTTTATTCACACCACCAAGGAGACTGCAATACTGAAAACATGGCAAGTACCTAAAGTTGGACCAATGGTATTAAAATTCTAACGCCATCGTGCGAAGACAGAGGGTGACCATTCTAGAATTCCTTTCTAAATAACAATGAACACTAAACATCTGATTCTTTTTTTTTGTATGGCATATGTGACAAACGAGCAGACGTATCGCCTGATGGTAAGCGAGGCTACACCAGAGGCGTCACAAGTGCGTTGCCGGCCTTTTAAGAAGGAGTACGCTTTTTTCTCTAAGGAAAATTTTCTATTCTTGATTCTAACCTGGCAATCGCAAATACAAAAAACTATTAATCCTTATTATAGACGCTACATTGGTACTCAATATGTTGTTTGATAACTCTCTAAACTAAAAAATATTAAAAGTGAGTATCTCCTGTCAATTGACGTTCCGAAAGTCAAGGATTTCACTTTTAGATAGGTGATACTAAAAAAGAAGTTATCTATCATTTCACTTAGAAAATCGATAATTTTTAAAAAAATTACCATCATTCTCTTCAAGGTATCTCTTGTAAACCTTCAGGTTATGTGGAAATATAATGAGGTAAATGCAAAAATGAATGATGAATTTGTATATTGACTTACTTCAACATTTTCTTGAGCTGCATTGCTTATGATTTTGCTAATCACATTCAAATTCGTTTGCTTGTCGTGCCCAGACGTTATTTGACATACTGCTATCCTCTTAGTACTACTCATTGTATTCTTATATGCTTGACAAATTATTTGAATTCGTGATATTTTTGTTAATAGATTTAAACTCCAATTCTGTAAAAAGAATTATTTTCTCTTATCTTAGTCATGGGAGTGATACTGGGTACATCAAAATTAAAAAAAAAGTTTATTACTTGTTTTTTATTCAGTATAATTTGAATATAGGAATTCGGATTTACTTACTATTAAGAATACAAACAGGAGATAATTTCAGATGTGTTTGTTCAAAACTGTTAGCTTTATAAGAACAATATAATGTTATCACAGACTCAAAGACGTTTATAAAGTTTTATCACTGCTTTATCTTTACTTGGTTGTCTTGGATGTTTTTAGAACTGTGACAATTATTTTAAATGTTATAATATGTTGAGAGATATTATTTAAGAGGTTGAAAAGAATTTTCAAAAGTGACAAATGCAGGCTAGCCAAGTGCGGGTTGGGGACTGGCAAGAAAACGCTGTGGCTACAAAATCTTGCCATAGGATGTTTTTAGCCGCTCAAAGGCCTCTAACTAAGGTTCACAACTGTTATGCTATGACAAACTGACATGATCTCCGAATTACGGTGACGCTCATAGAAACATGCCTCTTGCGGTACCCATCCAGGTACAGACCGCACCAACATTACACTTTGTCCCTCGGATACCACCTCTTGTGGCATGTCAGACTTGAACTAACTAAGACCGCACGCCATGGGGGGTACTAGGAGCCGGGAACCAGGAGCACCCAAGCACTTGGGCCACCCACTGTTTGTATGTCCCACTCCGTCCTGCGTAGCACTTCATAGGACTCGCGCTGCCACCCCGACCTGCTTCTGCTAGGGTGATAGGTGACTTAACCTGTCACCCTCAGGCTTGCGTTTATGGAGGACGGAAATCGTTTAGTGATCTACGACGCTATTGAGTCGTCCGCGGTACCTGGAGCCGAGCTCCACCCCGATGGCCGCCATGAGATCACGCCTTAGTTCCTCTCACGCTGGACATTCTGCCAGCGTGTGGAGCGCCGTGTCTACGGTCTGGCCATAGCAGTACTGGCACTCAGGCGTTGGCTTACTCTCCGAAGCATCCTTTCCTCGTGATCACCTGTGTCAGCCGGTATGAGAGGCTCCCATGATGCCCTTCGAGCCAATCCTCCATAACGGGTCATACAACCGCAATAACTACGTGCCCAGCGCTTGATTACCCAAATCGTTCCTTCCGTCCCTCCACGAGCACCTGGCGGAGTTGGAGTTTCTGATCATCGATTTCTCGTGTCACAGCGCTCCTACCCAACTTGTGTCTTTACCCGTTTAAAGAGCCGCAAGGGCTCTCGCCTTCAGGTCCCATGGTGCAGTTCCGGTCAGGAGACTGGCCGACTTAAAGGAGATCGTACGATACCTCCTTATGATGCTGATGGCCAACATTCGTTGCGGTCATCGCATTAGAGCGATATTCCTGGCCCTCAGGATCTTCGTCCAATCCAGGGCCTCATAAAGGGATGGCCAGTCCATGGGGACTGCACAACCCCCTCATAAGGTCTCCTGCAGGAGCCATCGGGCCCCCTTATGCCGTGCCAATGCCTGCTCTGCGTCAATCAGTTTGGGGACCGAACTTCAGAAGTGATGTCCGAAGTCCCATCTGCAGTCGAGTATGAGCCCTAAATACCTCATAGAGGGCTCTATGACAATGCAATTGCCTCCTAAATGTTACATACCCTCGGTGATTGTTTATAATCACCAAGTGCAACTGGGCTATGAGCGCCTCACCCCAATAAAATTTAATTCAATATCTATATCAAAGGTGTTTCGATATCATAGTTTATTTGGTTTTGCTTACAATAACAGTGGATTTTTTAAGGCTGTTAATGTAATTTAAGTACAGAAATAGACATGAACAATGTCATAATTGCAAGTTAAGTTGCTACACTTTATGAATTTAAAAAATTATAGTAATATACATCGATATTTTTGAAGAAATATAATATTCAACCAATGAAGAATTATAAATATTGAATCATCTCTTTATTATACACTATTAAAATAGAAAAACCGGAAAATAAAATACTACAACCACTAAACAATATTCTTACCAAGCCTCACATGAAAGCATATAAGAACTAATAAAAATGATAATTAAGTGTCCATTATTACAAACCTGCTATACTAGGTTTATTTAAGCCCCAAGCATTATACCAATCATTAAAGCCCCTTTTGACATCGAAATAATGATAAAACAGTTACCGGGTTGTCACAAACATTAAAATCTTATAAACGTATGTGCCTAACCTTAATACTAATGACTTTTAAACAATGACAAACTTACCCGCATCATACAAATTAAAAACTGTTTTTTGCTATTTAGATACAAAAGTGAACTTTGTATCTTTGTTTAATTTTTGATAATTTTTTGCGAATTTTGCGTTCATACATCGCACATTTTGACATTGACTGTGATGATTGACAATTGACAACTATGATTCGTTACACAGTATATTTTACATTAAGGGCTAAAACCTTCAGCTTTAAATTTTAAGCTATAATAAGAAATTTTATTTCCTCCAAGGAAATTAAATTTCCTATTATAGCTTAAGGTTTGTTTAAAATGTTAAGTCAACTTTTTGGTCAGATTCTTCTTTTAGTTAGATGTCTTTTTAAAGAAGAGTGTAAAGAGCCGACAAAGTTCCGTTCGAAACATAAGAAAATTGAGAAATTTTATGAATTTTTAAATTGAAATTTTTAGATCATTTATTAATTTATTTTCACTATTTATTTGCAAAGCTTAAATTATATTAAATCGTCGACTATTTAGTTTTCTTCCTATTCTTAACACAAATTCATATTAGCGAGTCTCCGTTAATCGAACTTAATATTTGAACATATAGGCAGTCTAGAAAAATCTGCTGAGTGTACGGGACTGCTGCTGCAGGCTGCTGTCTGCTAATAAAAATAAATTTCTTCCCAGATCCCGGTGATTCAAGGATTTTTGCTATTTAGTGAATTATGTCTGAAACTAAGGAAGGGACTGCGGGTGAGGTATGTTATTTATCTTTCCATGTTCAAATGTCAGAAAAGGTTGCAACTTCTAAACAAAAACAATAAAAATGAGATTAACTTTTTTGTACCTATTTATTCTGTTATTTTTCTTTATCAATAGATAATATATATTTAATAGTTAAATTGATTATAGACAGAAGAGTTTTTGACGGTACTTTGAAGATATGGAAACAAAGCAGTGAGACATCTTTGCACCTGTTTCCAAAAAATCGGTTACTAAACCAGTTATAATTAATTCGACGAATGAACCACATATTATTGTATTTATATATCACTCGACTTATTGGTCAATTTAGATACTTTGGTTTTGTTTTGAATTTGTTATAACATAAACATATTTTCTTTTAATTCACCCTCATAACTTGGAATAGTTATCATTGCCCAGGAAAAAACAAAAAACATCTTTGATAAATATTATAAAGAAATATATCCTGTGTAAACGATGATTGAAAAAGTCTTTTGGAGCTACATATTAAACTAAATAACATATTGGATTAATTTTCAACTGTACAAGACACAAAAAAAGTAAATACACATTTATATAAGTTGTCTAGTACCTATAAAACAAGCTTTACATAGGTTGGGTCTAGTAGACGCTGTGTGTTAAACGGCGGAAAATATTTATTTATGCAAAAACAATATCTTGTAGTAGCGACATGAGTGTTTCATGAGTCTAGTTTATTCTTTTATATATTTTATAATATTGTGAAAACAGATTTTCAGCTCTAGTTTTTTACTTGGTTTGATACCAAACTCCCGCCCCGAAACCTTTAGGGAAGAAGAGATTCGGTTCCCGTTCCCTGATTATCATCAATCGATAGCTGGTTGCTTTTGTATTATGTATATATTAATGTTTGCGTTGAGTTTGTTTATGTATTTGTGTATACTTTTCGCAACTATTCCTGATGATTCTACTGCTATGGGTATTGTTTCTGTGTTGGTGTTCCATAGTCTGGTTATTTCTACTTTGAGAGGGTGGTATTTGCTGAGTTTCTCTATTTCCTTTGGACCTTTATTATTATTTTTTAAAAAAGACAACTCCCGCATTAGGAATATACATTCCAGTGTCGCAGGGATCTTTACAAACATACATGAAACGGACACAAAGTACACCAACACTTTGTGTGATCCAGAACAACAATTATCTTCTTCTTCTTCTTAAAAACTGTTTTTTGCTATTTAGATACAAAAGTAAACTTTGTATCTTTGTTCTTCTTCTTCTTCTTCTTCTCCCGCTTTAATGAAATTTGGCATGGAAATGCTTGAAGGAGGACATATGCTACATTTTACCGCGACAAAGTATTAAAATTCTTTTGTTTGTCAACAGCCCGTGAAACCTAAGATCAAACATGACTGGTACCAGACAGATTCACTGGTGGTCATCACCATACTTCTTAAGAATGCACCCCAAGACAAGCTCAAAGTTAACTATGGCGAACGGAGTGTAAGTATATATTGACTATCTTAACTACTGACTTCTAATATCTAAGTGATCCAGTTCTTAACCAACTGCATGTTTATCTTAGTGATTAGACAGGCATATAGTTATGAGACAACAGCCTTAAAGAAAGTGGCTGACGGTGGCATAATAAGGACTGCCCAGAAATGTGCTAGTAAATGCGCCTTGGCAGAAGTCTTCGTCCAGCAGTAGAAGGCGATAGATCGATGTTTGTGTTTCACAAACATGTGATCAATCAAACATTTTCTACGTTGTTCTAAATGCATAAAATAACATACTTTAATACTATCTTACATTCACTGAACTATGTAGGAACTACTAATCCTGCATCGCGCTATGAAAATTCGCTCGGAATACATAAACCATTTTACTGCATCCAGTTGCCTCGCCTTCGTATTAAAGGACGATTCTTCGCTTTACATTGAGTGACATTACATTCGTTTATTCATAATCCTGTTCTACAGGAGGGTCTCATTTTTCATTTAAAAAAATTGTGTTTCAGCTATCCCTAACAAGTGCAATCCCAGACTCGGATTCAGAATATAGCTTGGAATTAGATTTGGCACATGAAATAGAACCGTGCATGTGCACGCATGTAGTCACTCCATCCAAAATCGAGCTGAAGCTCAGGAAGAAAGAGGGACTGAGATGGACACAGTTAGAGGGAGAGAAGACAGAAGATAAAATTAAGGCTATACCTCTAGGTAATCGAAAGTTTACTATTCAAAAATTTATCAAGCAATGGCAGCAAACGGAAATGTCGAATTTCTGAAATCGTTTTTTTTTATAACTTATTTTCATATGTAAAAGCTAAGTAACAAGCCCACAAGAAGTGCCAAATACTACTGTAGATGGCCTGAGATACGGCAGGGATGTCATGGGTTTCCTTTCTAAGGTACACCATGTTCCCCTGGTACTGCTGCTCGAATCTGCACGCAGTTTATAGTCGGTTCCACTCCTGAATATAACCTCCAGCGCTTGGTATTCCGGGGGTTTGCCGCACATACAACGTAAGGGGTACAATAATCCGTTCGCGTTAAAAAAATAGTGACGCATCGGTCAAATCTCGTAACCTTGACAACAACGCCAATTTATAAGAAAATTACTTTCTTAAATTTGACCTGCTGTAAACGAAAAAATTAAATTGCAGCTGTCATAGATGCATCTGGACCACAAAAGCCACCGAAGCTATTTAGAAAAGACTGGGACAAGATTGAAAAGGATATTAAGAAAATGGTAAGTATTTTATACATATATAATTAACCTTCCTGTAGATAAATTCAAGCTAACTGTAAAAAATCATCTCATCAAGAAGGCGTTATAAGGCTTAGGGTATTATTATATACACATAAACTTCTCTCTCCTACAATTGAGCTTAAACTACTAACAAAGGCTAGAGGCGCTCATAGCCCAGTTGTACTCGGTGATTAAAAACAATCACCGAGGGTAAGCAACGATGGCGCGGTCAGTACCTGGATGGGTGACCGCTAGTGGCATGTTACCATGAGCGTCTCCGTGATTCGGAGGTCACGTTAAGCAGTCGGTCCCGGTTGTTATCATACGATAACAGTCGTGAAGCTTAGTTGGAGGCCTTCGGGCGGCTTAAAAAACATCCAACGGCAAGATTTACGTAGCCACAACGTATTCTTGCCAGTCCCCAACCCGCACTTAGCCAGCGTGGGGATGTATGGCCTTAACCCTCTCCTGAGAGGAGACCCGAGCCCAGCAGTGGGACATCATGGGTTGTTGATTGACTAACAAACCTTTGTTAGTTTAAAATAATGCGTGGCGATTATTGTGGTAATTTGATTGGTAGTGATTTTTATCAGGATCTCGCCTATGGTTCGTCATGCCCACTAAAATGTTATTGCTTGCGGTGTTGTCGTGGGGTGGGTCGTTTCTTCTAATACGGCAAGGGAGGCGATGACTGGTCCATGCGTCATATTCGTGAACGGGTGCTGTTTGGAGTGACTGGTCAGCCTAGTCAACGATGCTTTAGCCAATACTATTAATTTAGTTCGTCCAACTGCAACTCCAGCCTCTTAGTCCACTCACGAATTAATTATTTTTAACAGTACATTTTGCAACTGAATATAAGTACACCTTGAATGATTTCTATGATTGAGTTCAAACCTGCAATGGTACCAATGAGTGTTTTTTTTTGTAGTAGTCTTTGAAGCATTATAATAAAATGAAAATCAGGTGGCTACAACTTGCATACTTTGCCTTTCATATAATCTATTGTATTTGATGCTTCAATTTAACGTTCATAAATGTCACTTAGTATCTTAATTGAATAAATGATTTTGAATTAGGAAACTGCTTGCCCTTTACTGATAGATTACTCAATGCAGAGACTAAACTGCTGTGGTTCCATATTTGAAATTTTCGCAACTGATAGTTTCAATGTAAGCATCTACTAAACAAGTAATGAATTATTAAAACATTAAAACCCGACTGCGTCAACATCTTATACATAACATATAAGTTAAATATATGTTCGTAATCACCGTTAAAAATTCTTTTTTTTTATACCACACTGGATGTATTTTGAAAACATTTTTTTGAGATTATTTTTGACTCTAAAAATCTTTGATTTTGTTTTTCTTTTCTATTTTAATGTACCCAGTGTCAATCTCACGATTAAGACAAATCTATTGACACCGCTCACATAAAAATACGACAAGCAGTTTAAAAGAAATATACATACATACATACATTCGAAAAACATAACATTTCTTTCGCTGTCGAGTAAAAAAGGTTTTTGTTAATTTTTCCACTAAGCGGGAAAAATAAGGGACGAAGTTTGCCATTTTCAATGTTAGACACTCACTCTGTGAAACACAGTGCAAGCGCTGTTTCACACCGGTTTTCTGTGAGGTATCACTTCGATCGAGCCGGCCCGTTCCCCAGTGTTATATTAAGTCTTCTTTATTTGTTATATAGGAAGAAGAAGAAAAGCCCGAAGGTGACGCTGCACTAAATGCTCTCTTCCAGAAGATATATGGAGAAGGATCTGATGAAGTCAGAAAGGCGATGAATAAGAGCTTTGTAAGTTATCCATGTTTTAAGAATAATTTTGACATGACTTGGATGTTTAAAGAGTAAAATAATGTATGACCTGTGACCGATTCCTTTAATATGTATGACTTGTTGCGTCTGCATTGGGATGATTAGAATTGGTCAAAATCAATGAGAGTAGAGTGCAGTAGGAGAGAGAGATCTATAGAAATATATAAGTATGTTTATCAGTAGTCTGGTTACTACAGTATAGGCCCAGCCTGGTTTGAGATCAGATGTGTATGAGATGTTTAAAATCAAATGAATGGAACAAGAGCATAGGATAAATACCTATTGCAGTTTCTTCAGCCTGTTTCGGAGGCTTTGGGAACCTGAAGGTTCGGTTTTTCAGTAGTGTGACACCTCTGGTGCTGCGGTAATCGCTTACCATCAGGCGATACTTCTGCTCGTTTGTCCCTATTCACACTGCCTCGGTGGCGCAGTGGTGGCGTATGCGACTGCTGTGCTTGAGATCTCGGGTTCGATTCCCGGGTCGGACCAAATGTTTGTATGATCTGCAAATATTTGTTTCGGAGTTTGGGTGTTTTCTATGCATATTATGTAAAATATATATATATATATGTATTTATATCAGTTGTCTAGTACCCATAACACAAGCTCTGCTTAGCTTAGGAATAGTAAGCGTTGTGCTCAAGATGCCCGAAATGTTTATTTATTTTATTATACCATAAAAAAGTGTGTGCCAAGAATGAGTGGTACTGAACTGGAGTGCAACGGATACGTCCATTAACAATCTAAAGTGACAGCATTCGTGCTGTCGTATTTCTTTGGTGAGTGCAGGACCTGAGGCCCAATGATGCAGAAGCATCACTAGGCTGCCATGGTGTAGGTCACCATGCTGCATATTTGGATTGTCTGCATTTGCAGTGAGTGGGGTGACGACCACGACCCTTGGATTCTGCTCATGCTTTTCACCAGGCAGAGTAATCAATTTGTCAGGCTCATATTTATAATAAACATGTATTAATTCGACAGGTGGAGTCCGGTGGCACAGTCCTGAGCACCAACTGGGACCAAGTTGCCAAAGACAAGGTGGAGATGAAGCCGCCAGATGGCGTTGAGTTCAAGAAGTGGGACTAAACCAGCACAAATACTAAAGCGTGGTTATAGCAAGGGTATATTGTCTCAGAGGCCATTTTTCTACCTTTTCTAGTAGTCTTTCATGATTCCTGTATTGTGGAATGTATTTTGCATTGCTGTGTTTGCATTTGTCATCCGCGCAAAATCGGCTCAGTAGTTTAGGCGCTATGGTTGAACATACAAACATACACAAACTGCCAAACCTTCTTTCTTCCTATTGGCGTCGCCATAGTCGGGTTGGCGAAGAACATACCACGCTATTCCTTGTCACGAGCAAACTAAATAGCATTTTATTATTTAAAAGTGAAAGTCAATTAGAGACAAATACATTGCAACGCTTTCAAAATATAAAAGAGAGACTTATAAGGCAGTTCGTTACATATCTTTACATAAATTTGTTAATGAACATTCAAAATTGTACTTTAATCGCCTGTGCTAATGATTGATATTTCTTTGAATAGCCTTTTAGAAGCCGTTTATACTAAAGGCTATTATAAGATTATACTGAATTGGTAGCCATGAGACAAGCCCTTATATATAACAGTACATATTCTTAGGTTTCCTACTAATATAATATTATTGATAGATTTTATATGTTGTCTGTGGATTGTGTCCATTGACTGTGTGAGGACTGATGAAATATGTAAGAGATTAAATAAATGTTGCAATTTACGTAATATTTGTTATTTATTCTAACCAGTTGTGGCGCTCATAGCCCAGTTGCACTCGGTGATTAGAAGCAATCATCGAGGGTAAGCAACGATGGCGCGGTCAGTACCTGGATGGGTGACCGCTGGTGGCATGTTACCATGAGCGTCTCCGTGATTCGGAGGTCACGTTAAGCAGTCGGTCCCGGTTGTTATCATACGATAACAGTCGTGAAGCTTAGTTTGAGGCCTTCGGGCGGCTTAAAAACATCCAATGACAAGATTTACGTAGCCACAACGTATTCTTGCCAGTCCCCAACCCGCACTTGGCCAGCGTGGGGACGTATGGCCTTAACCCTCTCCTGAGAGGAGACCCGAGCCCAGCAGTGGGACATTATGGGTTGCTGTTT